>JZKD02S1884542.1:142708-183611 GCA_000966675.3 Picea glauca
AAAATTTACAAGCTCCCCCTAGTTTAACTAAAACTAAAGCTAGATTTTTAAAGTTGAAAGCTTTGAAATTCTGTATTCTAGAAGGAAATTTGTATTGGAAAGACCCTGCAGGTATTCTTTTAAATTGCTTGCTCAAAGATGAAGCTGACAAAGTGTTGCAGGAGTTCCATGCAGGTGAATGTGTGGGCCATATGAACTGGAAGGCTACCGCTAACAAGATACTTAGAGTTGTTTTTTACTGGCCCACCCTGTTTGCAGATGTGCATCAGAAAGTAACAACATGTCACCAGTGTCAGTTGTTTGGGGGTAAAAGGAAGCTCCTTCCTCTACCTCTCAAACCAATTTCAGTTGAGGCTCCATTCCAGCAATGGGGACTCGATTTCATTGGAGAGATACACCCTCCATCCTCGGGCCAACATAGGTGGATTCTCAGTGCCACTGATTATTTCACCAAATGGATCGAGGTTGTATGAAGCAGGCAAGACACTGACGCTGTTATTATTAAATTTCTTGAAAATAATATTTTATCCCGTTTTGGTTGTCCTAGGAAGATCATTACTAACAATGCAACTGCCTTTTGGTCGAAGAAGCTTATTGATTTTTGTATTCGTTACCACATTGTCTTGGGACATTCCATAGCCTACTACCCTCAAGGAAATGGTTTGGCAGAATCCTCAAACAAGACTTTGGTAAATATCATCAAGAAAACGTTGCAGGAGAATAAAAAATCATGGCATGACAAGCTGGTATTTGCTTTATGGGCAGATAGACCGACTACTGAAAGATCCATTGGTATGTCACCATACCAGCTGGTATATGGTATAGAGGTGGTTTTCCCAACTTCATTAGGAGTCCATGTCATGAAGTTACTTCAAGAGATGCAAGCTAAACCAAATGACTCTTAGAGACGAATTAACCAAATGATTCATTTGTATTAGACTAGAGAGGATGTTTTCAACAAAACACAGGTCATCCAAGAGAACATTAAGAAGATCTTTGACACATGAACCAAAGAGGACGATTTCGAGGTGGGAGACCTGGTGTTGAGATGGGATGCCAGGAACGAGGACAAGGGAAAGCATGGGAAATTTGATCATCTGTGGACAGGGCCTTACATGATCCAAGCTTTCAGAGGGAACAATGCCTTTTTGTTGAACAATACCGATGGTTCAGATCTGCCAGGAGCACCTGTGAATGGAAGAATGTTGAAACATTATATTCCCCCCCAGTAAAGGTCTTGAAGAAACCACTATCCATTGTACATACCGTTTTAATTTTCAGTATTTACTTGCATTTTTCGAATGAAGGACGACGGTTAGTTGTTGAAGCCCGGAGAGAAGGCCCTAAGCTACTGATCATTTTTTCCTCAATACTTTTCTTGGAATCAGATCGACGAAGATTACCGGACAGATAGGTTCAGGATGACAGGAAAAATTGGATTCTTGGCACTTAACAAGGCAAGTGCCATCCCCATGTGGAGCCACTTGTTATCACCCCATAAATTATGGGAATCAATTGATGACTTGGATATTATCTGTGTCTGGTGGTTTGGTGACAAATAATATTGCATTCTTCAAATAATTTGTGAAAAGAAAAAGTAAAGAAGAAGAAAAAGAAAAGAGGGCCAAAAGAATTGAAACAAAGGCCCCATGCAATAATGGCAACTTGGTCATACCTTCCAAGCATGACCAAGTTCTTTTAAATTGTCAATGTTGATAGGTTAGTGAATGCATCTGATCACACTGTCTAATCTTGGTCAGATAGCCCCTAGGTTAGGATTAGTGAATACATCTGATCAGACTGTCTAATCTTGGTCAGATAGCCCCTAGGTTAGGATTAGTGAATACATCTGATCACACTGTCTAATCTTGGTCAGATAGCGCCTAGGTTAGGATTAGTGAATACATCTGATCAGACCATCAAATCCTGATCAGATAGCCCCTAGAAAGAATAAAATGTTAACCCAACTGTTTGACCTGGGTGAATTGCCTAATGACAGTAGGTTAGGATGTAGATTAATTGCTTTGCCTGCCTCGCCAAAATAAAGCCCGATCAATGAAGATGTTACCCCGTGACTCCAATGCCTAAGTGTAATTGAATTGATGCCTCCCTTGGTGGTGTATATGAGAAAAATCAAATGAAAACCCATGTAAATGCCCTTATCCTAAAGTTTTCCTACATATGACATTTTCCGCCCCCTACCTATGTCTCATTCACCTTTCAATGATCCAGATCTCCATGATTATATCAACGGTCCACATTTGATTCCGGACCCCCCTTAGCGTACTTCTTTTAACCAAAGGGGGGGGGGTCTGAAATCGATGGTAATGCGTGCACAGATCTAGACGGACCTGAAAGGGGCGCGCGAATCCACGACTCATATTGGATTCCGGACCCCCCTACCCGTTCTTCCTTTAACGGAGGGGGGGGGGTCCAGAATTGGTTATAAATAGGGCGCAGATCTGGACGACTCTTAATCCATCGCCTGAATCCACGACTCATATTGGATTCCGGACCCCCCGACCCATTCTGCCTTTAACGGAGGGGGGGGATCTGGAATTGATATTAAGGAGCGCACAGATCTGGATGGCCATCATACAAGAATGTAGATCGATGGTTCTTAACGCATTCTGGACCCCCCTTGGTGTTCTGTCTTTAATCAAAGGGGGGGGGTCCGGAATGAATATTCCTTCCAGCAGGCCCCCTGTTACACATGGCGCGTTTCTATTGGTCCAGAGGTCAAATCCCCCACCTGCTACCTGACATCCCCTCACCCTTGGACGTCATCCTCCACTATCCCCACTTACCCCCGGGTCGAAGTCCCATCCCGTTACTACTATCAGTCCACGGTGTCAATGCCATAACACCCTTCACTCATGAACGACCCTCTTTGGCGACTTTTCCCCCAATCCAAAACCTCCACATCAGTCGTCCATATACTTTGGTCACCATCACCCACCATATCACCCCAAGTGCCCTGTTGTCCATTAATAACTGGATTATATGCCAGTTGTCATGCTGACCATTTTCCCACGTCTGACCGACCCAATTTTGAATAAGTATACCGTTGCGACAATTTTCACTCGTTATTCATCCCTCACGCCAGAACCACCCATCGCACCAGAGAACATATCTATCATCTCCCCACTGCTTCCCCGTCGTTTTCTTCCACCCCTGTAGACCCCACTAATGATTGTTTGTTGTAGGTACAATTACGGAGATGGTGTCTAAAACAAAGCCAGCTGAAGAGGAAGAGAATCCATTTGTTCCACCTCCGGTCGACCTGGATAAAATCCCTTTGGTTGACAAAGATAGGTTGATAGCAGACACCATATGCATTTTTGACTTCTCGGATCTACAAACATGGCTCTAGGAAGTTTTCCTAGACCAGAGCGACGAGATTGGGCTCTAGGAGGCCAATCTGCCCCTCTATCTGTTCCCACAAATTCATCATTTCCCTGAGTTTGCACTCAAGTGCCAAGCTCACTACGTCCCCGAACAAAAAGCCATTGTTTCTTCCTCTGGGGATGCCCTTTTCTTCATTACCCCAGAGGATATCGACCAAATGATGCAGATAACCCACCCAGAGTCTGCATCCCCATTCAACCTAGAGATCCTCACTAAGCTCTACCAAAAAATGACCTTCCCGCAGAGAGCTCATATCATGGAGCTTTTTCTCCCCACTTCCGCTCTACTCCCGACCACAAATCCTCCGTACCCATCCTCTCTGTTTTCCACCAAAGGAAATCAGATTATTTCCTCACTGTGCACCCTGCTTGGGTACTATTTCGATTAGTGGGTAGACGAACCCATCGTTGGTTTTCTCTCTATCTTTTCAAATGATGAACAACCAACCACCCAATTCGATTATAGTGCCTTCTTAACCCACAACATCCATGAACAACTGGTGAATTTCTCCACTGAAGGAATGTTCAGGTACTCGTCCATCCTAGCTTACATGTTCCTCTACTTACAAGCAGACAGATTCAATTTCTCGATGCAGAAGATGGACGCCGACGGGAAGCCACAGCCGGTCACAGCGTGGATGTCTCTTCTAAAGCGTAATTCTGCCGAATACGACTTCGCGGCGTTCATTGATCAGTTTTACCACCCTATGGTAAGTATGTTGACTGGCGTGCCGGAGCCACGAGTAAATGACGAAGTCCGGAGAGTTCTACACCTATCAGAAAATGCAAAGATAGGAGACTGGTACTTGTACTAGAATCACTCCGAGATCCGAGTCTACGGGTGTGAGTTGGCACCATACAAGCTTCCTAGATATATGCCGATAAGAGTTTTCTCACTGGAATACATTAGGAAAATTATGAATTCTGATGAGGTTCATTTTGTTTCCCTCAAAAAGAAGCAACAGTTGCGGATTAAAGGGAAGATAGGTTCATTCATCTGCAACAACAGAGGTGCAGGTGACGAAGAAGACAAGTTGTTGAGGGAAATGAAATTCCCCACAAGTTTCACATGGCGCTATGATCCCTATGGGATCATTTCAGAGATGAGATTCATAAATAAAAATGCCCCATATGCACACGAGCCCAGACCCGAAATAGAAAGGTTTGCTAATCAAATAGAGTGGGAGCCCAATACATTGGTGGATGTGGAACCAACTGTCAGGATGGAAAAATAGGTTGCCTCCACAAGCGTGCCTCCCACTGCCACACCTCAGAATCACAAGGAAAAGAGGCCTCAGCAAGAATCGTCTTCTCTGGTGACAAAGGTGTCTTCGGAAGAATTTAATATACACGCCAAAAAGCCAAGGACTGTTCCAACAGTAGGCACGACAGTGGAACAGGAAATCACAACCACCACAATGGCCTCCCCAGGGGTCAAGCCCATAAGTCTAACTTTCGGTTCGAGTCAACACATGGAGATAGCGAAGACATTGAAAACCATAGACTCTCCCTTAGACACTCCACCAAGCAAGACCGGGCCCAAATTGGGCGTTTTTGAGAAATACGACTTAATCAAAAAGAGGAACCAGACCCTAACCAGCAACGCCTATGCCCAATTTCAGAAGCAGTCGGCCACAGCTCAACATAGGCTCCTTTCGACATTCAATACAGAGAAATGGAGGATGCATATGGCCTAACTCCATGCACAAGTGTTGGATCCCAAAGTAATATCCGATTACAAAAGGGTCACAGTCGAGTTCCAGGCCAAGGACGTGCACCCAGTGGACTAGATGGATCTGCATAAGTAGACCGGAGAGATGGTTTTCCACACTTTAGCCCATGCTACAGCTTCTGCTTCAAAGTATCGGGTATCTTTGAGCAATGCCCAGACATAGCTAAAGATGGAGAAAATATCATCCTTCGTGAAGGACAACAAAATCAAAACATTGGAGGAGCTGGTCCTCAAGATTGGCTATGATCCCGCGAATGTCAAAGCAGCTGAAGAAATGATTAAGAAGAAAAATGCAGATATCACGTCCTTAAGAAAGCAGCTAAATCTCCCTCCAACAGAGGTTTCGCAAATGAAAGAGATACCCGAAAAAGAAGGAGAAAAAGATGAAATGCTGAGATTACTCATGGAGCAAAATGATCAGTTGAGGGAGATGGAGGCCGAGATGGAAAAACTGTTAAAGGAGAAAGAGCAGACGAAGGCATTGGAAGGAATCCCATTAAGTGTTATCCCTGTGGCAGGATTGAGCACAGCGACAGTGACAACAGTTCCATCCACAACAGCAGTACAGGTACTAGAAGGCACCATAGATCTAGCTAAGTCTATGGAGAGAATTAATTTGCAGGAGTCTGAAATCAGTAGACTCAAGAAAGAAATGGAAAATCTCCAAGAGCTAAAGACTTCTTTCCAGACAAGTCTAGCCAAAGAGAAGCAGGTGAACGAGAAAATCCAGAAGGAGCTACAACAGCTCCAAAAGCAGACCGTGGCAGGAAAGACTCTGGCCGAGGCCAAATAAGTGATATGGATTGACATTTCCAAGTCCATAAATGAAATATGGCCTATGTTTCAAATAATGTTTGAGCAAAACGAGTTGCTCGAAAGGAGAAAACAGGCGGTGGAGAAAATCAAGACAGAGCTGGGAGACATGCCAGCCCAAGGTAATGAGATCATAAGATTCCTAAATTCAAAGACCAGGGAGGAACTAGAGGAATTGAAGATTGAGGAAAAGACATAAACTGTACTAGAGGTGAAAAGGGTTCTGACCAAAAGAGGCCTCATGCTCCAGCTTGAGGAGAAAATCCAAGTTATGGATCAAGGAGTGCAAAGGTTTTTCCACAAGATAGATGCTCTACAAAGAAAAGGCCTACCTGGCATAAAGGTCATCAATGATAAATTTATGACACTCCCTGATTATAAGAAGAAGTTGACTGAAGTGTCTAGTTCCAAGTTTGCAGGGGTACAAGGGAGTGTCACGGGAAAATCATTCATGGAAACCCTGCAGTTGGATATTGATATCCAACATGAAATTAAGCATATATTCGTCGTCAATCCCACCTTTTCTAAATACACGGATATGGATGAAGTGTACAGGAGATTGCTTAAGATCACAATGCCAAGTCACATTAGATGGGAGGAGCTGTGCGATCTGCTAGATTAGCAGATGAGCTATCACGATCTAGTCACCTATCTAGTCAGAAGAGGTTGCGAAGGCACCTCGCCAATGGCCTACCCAGAAGTTCAGCAAATAGTTGCATCGAGTCATCAAAGCAGTTTTGATTAGTTAAGTTAGTTTTGCTAAAAATAGGACGAGCACGTCCTGATCAATTATGACAGGAACATTGTATTTTCACTTATAAATACTTCTTTTTTCAATGTATTGAGGGTTGTTGATTTGCACCTCCTATTGCTATCAAGCTGTAACAATTTTGAGGAGATCTAACATTAATAAAGAAGAGGAAATTTACAGGATTCTTGCGTATGTTTACTGGTGATGTGTTTCCCTGAGTTAATGTTTTCTTTCTCTGTATTTCATTTTGTTGTCTGAATCTAATCTTTACAAATAGCGTTATCTTACAGGATTTATCTCTGATACCCTGTTTCTGATTCTAGAGGTTTAAGTGTTTATCTTCTAAATATCTTCAATTAAGAGATTCTTAAGTGCTTGTTGGTTGGAGTTATTTCCTTATATTTTCTTCTGATCATCATTTAAATTATTAAAGATCCAGTGAATGTATTACCTCGCCTTGTGAAAGACTTCTTCAACATTTCTGGTTCTATCTCGGATTCCTTAAATACAGACCCCATAGCCCAATGGATGTGTAGTTTGTCTCAACCGACTTCAAAAAAACCCTTACAACAAAACCAATATTTCCTATAGCTAGCCTAATATCTTAATTTAAAACAAAGCTAAATTTTACAGAGAGATCCCTCTCTGGAGTTGGAAGGGCTAGATCCCAGCTCTAAAAGTGGTTGGTTAAGGTTACCTTAGTAGATTTGTTCTTTTTTCAACCTCTAGGAAATTTACCAAGTGCTAACAAAACCCTTGAACAAACAAAAGTGAGATGCTACTATCGTGCCAACGGAATTTTTCAAAGAACTTATGCCATCGTCGACTACGAAACATCTCTTGACAAGCATTGTACTCCGGTGTTGCCTCTAGATCTTGGATTGAACCTGGTTCATAATGAATAGCCACCATTTTTGGAAAAAAATGCAATAGAAAATCGTTCAACAACAATTCAGAACCAAGGAGGGATACAATGATCTATTGATAGGGCTCATTTCAAATCCCAATAGTGATTCAAAATTAGGTGAATAAGGGCACGTAAAATAATGAAGGAAAATAGTATAGAGATGTTTAGAATTTGGAAGTGGGGAAACAAGATTACGGTGAAAGGATAAATGGCATGTACAGGAATGAAATCATTTTTTATATGGAAGTAATCATGATAGGGCAATTACTTGAAAAGAATAAGGATAGATGGGAAAGTACAGGAATGAAATCATGTTTGTATGAAGATAATCATTAAAGAATAAGTCTTGTCTTGTCATACGAAAAGCTTCTACAGACATATAAAAGGCCTTGGAATACCATTAAAGGGGCATATTTTGAATCACTGAAAGGATTCAAAATTTCAAATGAGAAATAGAGGTTTGTCACTCAAGGATAACCAAAATGAGGAATATTTAGATGAACTGAGCATAATTCAGATACATGGTTGTACTTGTCCATAATTTTCTTCTTGTATTTAGTCAAATTAAGAGTTTTAAAAATGCATACCTCAATATTGTTGTTGTACTTGTACCAAATGTGAATATCAAGATCATATGGTGACTATGTCCTCCAAGAAGTTGTTGATTGATTGCTGAAGTTATCCTCCCAGAAGCTATGTGGACTGTTGATGTCCATATTTGGTGTAAATATTTTTTTTTAATCTGAACTCTATAGAAGAACAGAGTTGTCAAACCAACTGATTGCTTATTCTTGTAAAAATAAAAAATAAAAGGATTGTTGCATTTTTACTGACTATTTGTAGCATTTTATTTCTACCTACTTGAAAACAAGACAAATATTCCTTCAAGTAAAGGTTGATTTCCAGAGAAAGCATTCAGGCATTAAGATAGAAAGTAACCTCTTGTCCAAATAAAAGAATTGTACCTAAACTATTGAATGGATATGAGGAACCAACAAGATGCTTATTTCCAGATCCAAGAGAGCCTGAAGAAGGAATCTTTCTTGAGGCCTCATAATAGATTGAAACCAATTTTCTATAAATTCTTGCATACCCTGGTGCTCTTGAGTTTTAATACTATCAATATCCATACTTTGTAGCCCTTCAGATATCTAATCTTCATATCATGCAAGCATGAAAGAAACTCTTGACTTCCTGGTTCCAATGCTTGTTCTATACCTACTGAAGTTTCTACTCTCCTGTCCTCTTTTGAAGGAAGACATGGATGCTTGAAGGAGCCTGCTAAATCTAGTGATTTGTCTTTTTCTTCCTGAGTTATAGATAGATCTTCAAGCTCTATCAGAATATTAGAAAGTTGTTGAAGTAACACCCTCCTTCTTTCAACAATTCTTGAATCCATCTGAGTGATTTTTGTTAGATTTTTTCTACAATTTCTTTGATTAAAATCAAACACAACATAATCCCTATTCTCCAATCCTTTTTAGTGCCTCCCCGGCAACGGTGCCAAACTGTTGAGCTAGATATATACCATATATTCCAACACTTAATTGTTAACCTGGGAAGGTAGACTTTGAGGAACCAGTACAATATGTATATGAATGGAGTCAAACTTATCTTGTTCATAGAAATATCAAATCTTCACACCTCTATCTAATTCATAATGAAAATGCTCCTACTAATGAAATTCTTGGAAACAATCCACTTGAAGTAGTCTAATTGAAATAACCTTGCTACAACTATAAATATGATCTTTGGATTCATAAAAAGGAAAATGATCCACAATATGCCTTCCTCAATCATTTATTCATTACATCCAACTTTGAGCTATTATTAGAGAATATTTGAGAATTATGAATTCATAATTACAATCATGATTGCAACTAATTCCATCGATTTCTCAGGATAAGAATCTTAACTCAACTTGATATCCTAGATCATTACTTTCAGATTTCACCAAATCACATAATCTGAGATTATACTATTAAACCAAGTATTCTCTTAAAATCAAATGACTATCCAAATGTGAACTTAAAGCAACAACTAATCCTCATAACTTCAGAACTTCAACATCTTATTCGAAATAAACTGAACCAATGTGTAACATATTCTGTTGAGAAATTAAATTGAATTGAAACCACTCGATTTGCTAACTATAACCTTATTACTCCTTAAATGGGCAGGGGGGCCTTGCTATCCAATTTGCATCAATAATCAATTATCAATCCATTCTCATAGAAAAGATTCAGAATTAATCAAAGACAGAAGACTAAAATAAGAAATGCGTTCTTGTTCTATTCCATCTACAAACAAATGATTACATTCCTCTATGCTTTGTTCTATCTATCAACTATTCCCCATCATATCTACATACATCTCTTATTTCGATCCTCCCTTATATAGAATTTCGAACCCCCCTACATACTAGCTTTCTGGTATCTTCCCATATCCCAGAATAGATAACATAATTAATGTAACAGTTACATAAGGAATTGAATATGTATTTTTCATTAATACAAGAGAGAAATGATGCACTCAACATCACAGAGCTAGTATAACCATTGTGCCAATGTAGGAGAGAATATCGTGATTCATTTTTAACTGACTTAGTCTCATGACACAAAGTGTCATCAAGAGAAGTTGTCATTTATTTATAACTGAAATAGAGCATGCGCTCGTTGTTTACAAAGATTCTCATGGAGGGATCATCCTTGAAACATTCATCCTGGTGCTGTAACATCAACACTAGTACAAGAATCCATAATATAATATTATAAGTGAGATTGTGCATTAAAAACTCTCAAAACTTAACTAAAAACAAGAGAACTATTAAAGACAAGTTTTAGGTCTTTAGATATGGATTTAAGCCAATGTTTAAACAAAAGTTATACAAAATGAGGGGTGTAAGACTGTTAGAAAGATCATATGAAAATATATAAGGCATAAAAATTGATCAAATTTTGGTCCTAACACTGCTTCCAAGTGATCCTATTTTCACTAACATGTTCCACTTTCTTCAGCTGGTCTACCCACATTGCATCTTTCCCATGTAAATGGTAGGTGGAAATCCTAGATTCTAGGTTGGACGAATAGTTATGCAACTAAAAATATCTCCTCAACCCAAGAAACCATGCTTCAACATCATCTTCCCTTTCTCTTTCACCCTCAAAGGAAGGTGGATTGAGATTCCTCAAATCTCCTTGCAAACTGTCTACCTATTGCTTCCTTCGTTGGTGTCTGACAGGAGACACCTCTGGACTGCTTACAAGATCTTCTGATGCATAAAACTTTCTTTCTGAGTAAGGAAGTGAGTGGTGTCTAGGAGCTTTGCTAGCACTTCTAGAATAACCATCTCTTCCATGATCATCCCTTCTTTCATGGCGCCTACCTTCTTCCTCTTGTCTTGAGTTTCATCCCTTCTTCGTTTATCTCTGCAACTGATCTAAGCTCTACAACACTCAAACATTTATTTGTCTTTTCTCTCTCATCGGTCACTCATTGTCTTCTTTGTATATCTTTACTTACATCTTCATGATTCTTACCATTTCCTTCTCTCCTTTTCCATTGCGTCCATTGGACTCTGTCTTTGCATTACCAACTTTGGTATTCTGGCCTTCGGTCTCCTTATCATGACTAGAGGCTCCCTTTCATTCTTCCATTTCCTCAATACACATCCTGAGTTGATGTCTTTAAACCGCTTAATTTTGAAAAATGTTCAAGAAACCATTTTGTTAGAATTATGCACACGATAAACAAAATTGCCAAACCATGCTACATGTCTCTTTATTTTTTTGTTCATGGAGATCATATCCCCATTCTCCGAAAATAACAGTGTCCTATTATCTTTGGCCGACACATAATCTCATCCTACACAGGCTCTTCCTTCAAACGATCTTTTGAGGTGACCATGGTTAGAAACCATGGATAAATCCCTCAGAACTTTTCTATCTCGAAGACAACCAATTCGGACCTTATCCCTCCTTCCCTCAACTCTCATTCTACATATGACCATGGAAATGACCCCGCACTTAGTTGAAAAAGTGCTTGTCTAGAGCTTCAACACTTCATAAATTTCAGCTAGGATCAAATCAATGGTCCTCGTCTTCTTTCACAATCAATGATCAAGATCCACTTTGGGAATTCGTGCTTTAGGAGTCCCAACTTTCCTCGCTTGCCTCCTCCTGGAATGATTTTACTTGGAGTTCTTGATCTGTCGATGGGTGTCCTCCCATAAATCAACTGTTGTGAATTTCTTTGACTCTTCAGGCTTCAGAAGTTTCAAACCGTCCTCCTGCACTTTCTCCCGAAATGCTTTCACCTGAAGTCAACGATCCTTCGATGTGTGTCTTATGGAATCAACGGTCAATATGTACTCTGGCCTTCGAGCCTTTGTGATTTTGCGACCGATTGCAACTTGTCACATCTTTCCCCTCTAGAGTGCCCAGTCACTGGACTGCATGATCTTTTTCCATGTGGTGAAATACTGGAAGAGGACTTGTGGCACAATCTGGAGGGTGACATGTGTGACATTCTAACTGACATTTCAATACTACATATGCTCAAAACATACTGACACATGGAACACATCGCATGTTTCCACATCATCTTAGGTGATGTCCACAAGCCACGTCACTTTGGGAATTCCAAGATCCACATCACCTCTAGGTGACATCATCATGCCCCATCACTTTGTCTCTCCGGGCTTCGAGACTTTGAGAGCTTCCATGCTAGAAAACTTCACATTCCAGAACTGGCCAATCTGTCACCATGTGTCCTCCTAGATTGGACGACTAAGATTCACTTTGGGTCTTTACCACAATTCCATGGATCTGCACCATGTGCCCTCCTTAATCTGATGGTTGAGGCTTACTCTGGGTCTTCGGACTTCAGAAATTTAAAATTTCAAAACTTATCTAGCCCCACTAGAAGAGGTTGTAGTGTGCCTGGAGATTTGACTGTTTCTCCCTTGTTGCATTGACACATATCACATTCAGTGAAAAAATTACGAATGTCTTGTTTCATATTGTCCCAGAAAAAAGAACGTTTGACCGTATCATAGGTTTTGGTAAACTTGGAGTGCCCCACTATGGGTTTATCATGAAGCTCAGAAAGTACTGTGGATATACAAAGTACTTAAATACAAAAAACCTTTGTATTAAATCTCATCATGGAGCCAAGAGTCTCATGGGGAAGCTGGAGCATTGGACTATAATTATTGGATCAGACGCGAACTTTCGGGATCATGTAGCTACTCCTGGAAAATGGCTTGGATCCAATCTGGTACAATGAAGGAAAGAGAAAAAAGGGATCCATCATATTCATATTTTTGGGAAACTTCATCCACAACCACATTGTCTTTTCCTTTCTTGTAAATGATCTCATAATCATATCCAAAGATCTTAGTCACCCATTTTTGTTTCTCCGGGGAGGAAATGCGTTGTTCCATAAAATACTTGAGGCTTTGATGGTCTGCCTTAATTTGGAAGAATTTCCCCAATAGATAAGGATGCCATAGATCAACGACATGCAGAATAGCCAACATTTCCTTTTCATAGATTGATTTTTCCAGATTTCTTTTAGATAGTTGCTTGCTGGTAAAGGACAAAGGCCAACCCTCTTGCATAAGGACAACACCAATTCCTTTCCCTGAAGCATCACATTCCAAGACAAAGGTCTTTGTGAAATCAGGAAGGGCCATGACTGGAGTGATGCACATGGCCATCTTCAGGGTTTGAAAATATTGAGAAGCTATTGGAGTCCACATGAAAGAATTCATTTTTAGGAGTGCAGTGAGAGGTGCTGCAATATTTCCATAATTCGTAACAAACTTTCAATAATAACCCATTGAGCCCAAAAATCCATGCAAGCTTTTGAGAGTCTTTGGGTGAGGCCATTCTTGCATAGCTTCAATATTTTTAGGATCCACCTTGGCATCGTCCTTGACAACCAGATGACCTAAGTACTCGACTTCTGAGGCACCAAAAGAACATTTAGACTGTTTCAAGAAAATTTGGTGTTGAGAGAGTAGATGGAGAACTTGATCCGCATGAGCAAGATGGTCTGTCCAGGTTTTGCTATAGATGAGGATATCATAAAAGAAAACTAAGACAAAATGATAGAGAAAAGGATAGAAGACATGATTCATGAGGCTTTGGAAGGTGGAGGGGGCATTACACAATCCAAAGGGCATGACCAAAAACTCATGGTGGCCCTCATGAATTCTAAAGGCAGTCTTTGGAATGTCTTCCTCTTTCGTATGTATCAGGTGGTAGCTAGAATGAAGATCAAGTTTAGTAAAAAATTGGCTGCCACTCAATTCATCAAAGAGGTCATCAATGGCAGGAATGGGAAATTTGTCTTTAATGGTAAGTTTGTTGAGGGAAAAGAAGTCAGGACACACTCACCAAGAACCTTCTTTCTACAAGACCATGACCATAGGAGAAGAGTAGGGGCTTGTACTGGGGTGGATAATGCATGCGTTAAAGAGTTCCTGGACCATTTTCTCAATTTCATTTTTTGGGGAAAAGGGGTGATGATACAAATAGATATTGGGAGGAAGGCTTCATGGTACAAGGGGAATGTAATGATCATGAACACGACGGGAAGGAGGGATTTCCTGGGGAGCAAAGAAGACCACTTGATGTTTAGAAAGGATGGATTGGAGGTCTTGCGGCACCGAGGCTATCTCTGTTTCTTGTATCGAATGGAGTTGGGAAATAACACTAGAATGACCTTTCTTGAGTAGTTTTTCCATGTGATGGGAACTAATGATTTTAGGTGAACCGATGGTGATCCCTTGGAACTTATATTGTTGGCCCTCTTGGTCAAATTTCATGGTTAATTCCTTAAAATCCATGAGAATGGGACCCAAAGTCCTTAGCTAGTCTACACCCAACACAATGTCACAACTGGCCATGCCGATATAAAACATATGAAATTTCAGGTGGTAGTCACCAACTTGGAGACACACATTTTCAGAACGCCCTCCACATTTCATGGAGCCTCAATTGGCAATCATGATTTGGAAATTATTGACTGCATGGAAGTAGCAATGAGTTTTGTGGGCAATGCGGAGATGAATAAAATTATGGGTGCTTCCACTATCAACTAGAATGATGACCTTCCTATGCTTGATGAAACTGATTAGCTTGAGGGTTTGGGGATCATAGAATCTAGTGAGATCATTTAGGGAAATGATCGATTCCACTTCGGGAGAGTCTGAGGGAGGGGTTATGTCAGTGGTTTCAGGTGACTCAGACACAAAGGGGGTTTCAACATCCTCTTCTGAAATATCCTCCAAGATGGCCATATAAATATTTTGTTCCTTACACTTTTGGCCCAGGAAATATTTTTCATCACAATTATAACAAATCCCTTTCAGTTGGCATTCAACCATTTCATCCTTGGTCAATTTTTGGATCTTTAGTGGAGTAGAGGGAGTAGTTGGATTTACTGGTTTAGTGCGAGGGATAAAGTAGGGTTTTTGGTTTTGAGAAGATATAACCTGTTGTGCTTCTTTATCTCTTTTAGTAGCCTCCACCCAACTCTGAGGCCGAGCCATGAGGACATGGTCCCAAATCTCATCCTTGAGGCCACTGATAAAACACTCTTGAAAAAAGGCATTAGACATGACTTCTATCTGACAAGACAAGTGCTCAAAAGAAGCTATAAAGTCTTCTACTGTGCCTGATTGTTTCAACTTTTTCAAAGGACCCAAATGGTTGGTGTCAGTTTCAAAGAATTCATAAGCTTTTCCACAAAGTGTGTCCAAGAAATATACCCTTGATGGGAAGTTTTTCTACATTGCCATCATTGCCAACATTCTTGATCTAGATGGAGAACACCATACCGGAGTTTGGCCAGGTCATCTATAATGTCATATAAAGAGAAATAATGTTCCATTTGGGTTACCCAACCAGTGGGATCCGATCCATCAACTTTGGTCACATCCACCCATGGAGGGCATAGGTCACATTGAAAGTGATGGTGTTGAAAGTTATGGGAATGAGAGGAATTTTCAGCTTCATTTTGTGTAGGTGGGTCAGATAAAGGGTTATCTATAGGGATATGTAACTTGGTGCAGAGAATTGAAAAAATAGATTCAAGATATGTAGTCAGGTCTTGATTGATTTCCTCCATTGAGGACTGCATGGTTGTATTGATGGTGACAACATTGGAACTGATTTGTTTCACGTTTTGTTGGGTCTCGGTGAAATTATATTGCAAGGTATTGAAGTGAGCTTCCAAGTCTTGGCTACGGGTATGGGTCATGATGACAAGGGAACTGAAATGGGGTGGGTGGGGTCAAACATTTTGCTGAAAAGTGATATGTATGAATGTGATAACGACCAAGAGATGAATCCAATGAAATAGGTCTCATGAAATAGAGTGATATCCTTTGTTCAAAAGGGGAGAGATTATTCAGAGGAAGATCAAAGGAATTCAAGCAGGGGGAGCGACCCCAAGAGGAGAATGGCCCTTTTCCATTCATGTCAAAGGGGGAGAGATGGTCACATTGATGTGATTGATGTTTTGTAATGGGGAGAGATATTCATATTGATATGATTGATGACTATTGATGTAGGGCATGCCTTCTCTACATGTTGACATCAATGATGCCAATGGCTTCATTGATTGATGTTAAGTGATTGATTGATGATTGATGAACAATGTACATGTATTTTCCTTGATGAGAATGATAGATGTCAAGTGGAAGCCAATCAATGAAGATGGATCAATAAGTTATCATTGATATGATGCATAGATGAATATGGATCAATGAGTTGTCATTGATACATGATGAATATGGATTCCTTTATAGATGATGCATAGTTTGTTTGATGTAAAGATGACCCATTATGTTCTTGTCATGGTTGATAAGAAGTACAAATGGATGAACTCCAAAGTTGTCCCCTTATGGTGAATTCCCTCACAGGAAGAGTCTTTGTGGTTGAGAGAACCCATGTTTTTATGTGGAATAATGAGATCAAAATAAGTGATTTTATTGGTGAAACTATCCTAGATGGATAATTCTTGTCATGCCATTTCCAGTGGTAAGTTGAATGTCACATAACTCCTCAAGGTTTGAGAGTTATGACCCTAAAAAGTTAAAGGACCCCCATATGATGGCTTGAAGCCCCATAAGGTAAAAAAAGTCAAAGTGCTTGAGAAGAAGAAATTATTATTTAAATGATAAAGTGGAGTGAAAAAATCAAAAATGATTATTTAAATATTAAAGTAAGGTGAGAAGATGGAGGAGGAATATTTAAATGATAATGTAATGGAGAAATTTCTATTTATGGAAAGTGGTTAACCCTAAAATGAGGAAAATAGGTTAAGTGACCTAGAAATGGGTTAAGTGACCTAGAAGTGGGTTAAGTGATATAGAAGATGAAGAGTATAAATAAGAGGCTAGGGTCTCTTGTGAAAAGTACATTTTTGGAAGAACAGTTTGGCAGTATCTCTTGTGTATATTTTGTGTTCATCTCTTGAGAATGATTGAAACCATAGTTTTTGAGGTATACGTGGTCTGTAATGGGCCAGAGCACGTACACACGCAGGCTGTATGAAGACAGGGTGTGTACAATGGATAAAGTCATGGAGATTTGTGTTTGAGTTGATAACTCGTTTGTGAAGACTGAAGCAGGTTCCAGATCTACATTCTATGCACTTAGATCTACCACAGAGATTATGGTATGGTTATATTATTGTCTTGATGGATACAAGTGCTTGGTGTGTTGCGAATCCTTACAGAATTCTTGGTATGGTTGCTATGATGTGATTTATGTTGGCTGATGAACTGAGTAGTACTCTTGTGATTGAGTGGTTATATGATTTCTATGGTATACTAGTTTCTTATACATGATTGAGTTAGCATTCATATTTATTGGTTGTGGAGGATGAGTAAGGTATTGAAGAGCTTGGATGTATTGTGACTGGATGGTGGTCAGCTTGGACAGTGAAAGATAGAAAAGAATGTGATTGTCGGTTACAGAGGATCTGAGTATGTAATGAAAAGGATAAACCCTAATAGCTCAGAAGGTATATGCAGGCTGATGTATATACTGGTCACATACATACATGGGTTGTAGTGATCCAGGGCATGTACACACATGAGTTTCACTACTTATAGGTCGCGTACCTATAGCAAATTGATATCCGTTGAGGATTGTTGCCCATCTCATTTGGTGTTGAGGATGTAATATGAGTCTTGCATAGAGATTTGTTGCTCTTGCAGAGTTGTACTCTATTCAGTTGTTGCTGATAAACCCTAAGGATTGTAGTCTATAATAAAAAGAAAATTGTACATACATCTTGTGTTCTTCGTGTTCCCTGTGGTGATGACTTATTGATGATATATGTTGCTAATATATGTTCACATATAACTAGTTACAAATGACAAAAATGAGTAATGAGTAAGTTTTGAATGCTAAATAATGAGTTTTGTGTAAGAGGGAAGTTTTTAAAAAAGAGCCCCACACTCATTCACCCCCCCCCCCTCCCCCCCTCCAAGTGTGGTAGGTCTGTCCAACAGCTTCGTCTTGGAGTGCTTCACTAGGTTCTTTGAGATACTAATGGTGCTTGTATTATCACAATAGATTGGAATGGGCTCATCATACTCAACCTATATATTCGTCAGAGTTTGTTTCATCCATAGAACCTGTGTACAACATGTTCTTGCTGCAATATATTCTTCTTCGGTTGTAGATAAGGATATTGATGATTGTTTCTTGCTTAGCCAAGATACTAAAAACTCACCCAAGTAGAACGATTCTCCATTGGTTATTTGTCGATCATCAATGCAACCTGCCCAATCTACATCTATGTAGGCAATAAGTGATAAATATTTTCCTTTTGGATACCATAATCCAAACTCTTTTGTTCCCTTGAGATATCTAAAAATTCTCTTCACTACTAATACATGTGATTCCTTTGGTGTTGGTTGAAATCATGCCACCTGTCCAGCTTCCTACATAACATCTGGTCTAGATTCTATCACATATAGTAAGTTACCAATACTTGACCTATATTGTCTCTATTCTGCATACTTTGAATCATCATATTTTCTGAACTTGCAGCCAATTTGCATAGGAATGGTAACTGGTTTGAAATCTTCCATTCCAAACCTCTTTTTCATTTCTCTGATATACTTAGTTTGAGAAATAAAAATTCCTTGGTTTCTTTGACATATGTGAAGACCCAAAAAGAAGGATAGTTCTCCAAGTACTGAAATTTCAAATTCATTATGCATATCCTTTGCAAATTTCTGTCTTAACATGTCATCATTGCTTCCAAAAATAATATCATCAACATAAAATTCAATTAATAAAATACTATATTGAGTTTCTTTGATGTAGAGGTTGTTATTTGCACTTCCTTTTCTGAACCCTACCTGCTGTAAATATTTATCCGTTCTAGAGTACCATGCTCTAGAATCCTGTTTTAGACCATACAAGGCCTTCTTCAATTTGCACATGTAATATGCATTCTCTGACAAATGAAATCCTTATAGTTGTTTGATGTATACTACTTCTTCAAGTTCCCCATTCAGAAAAGTTGATTTCACGTCCATCTAATACGCTTTAATATTCTTGGAACATGCATGAGCTAAAAGCAATTAGATTGCTTCCATTATGGAAAATGGGGCAAATGTCTCTTCAAAGTTGATTCCTTCAACCTGTGTGTATCCTTTATATATTCATTCAATTTATTTTTGAATACCTACTTTGTGCCAATCACCTTCTTATTATTTGGTCTTGGAACCAATTCCCAAGTGTCAATCTTCTCTATTTGATCCAATTCTTCATCCATGTCCTTATTCCAAAATTCATCCTTACAGGCCTATTCAAAATTGTTTGGTTCAATCGTAGATGAGAGTGCTAGGTGCATTTGTTTTTCCGAATGGATTCTTCTTCTAGACTCAACTCCTGCATCTTTGTTTCCGATAATCTGATCTGAAGGATAATTCTTTTGTACTCATTTTCTAGGTGTCTTTGAAGGCACTTGTTGAACATTCTCTTCTACTTCTATATGATCTTCTTCATCTTCCCCTTCTACTTCTTCTTCATCGTATGCTTCTTCTTTGTAAATTTGTTCCATTTATTCATTTTCTTCTTATTTTAATTCTTGTCCACCTGTTTCATCAATTGTTACATTATGATTTCAACAAATTTTTTCAACCTCGGATTGTAACACTTATACGCTTTCCTTGCACTTGAGGAACCAACAAATACTCATTTTTTCACATAATAGTCAAACTTTCCCATTCGGTCATTTTCTCTTTTGGTATAGCATTTTCTTTCAAATACTCTAAAGTTCTTCACATTTGTTGGTCTTACTCTCCATTATATGCACAACATGTGAACTATTATATGCACAACATGTGTCCAAAAAATATCTGTCAATTTGGAATCCATTAGCATTGTTTGATCCATTTCCTGTATAATTAACATCCATAATGTTCCTTTGTCTCTGAACCACTCTCTAAACCAATCTATGAATCCATTCTTTCATCCACTTTCATATATCTATCCAAACCTGGTAAGTATTCTTACAAATCCATCTCTGTCCATACTGTCCAAGACTCTACTACAAAATCGTCGATAATGTTGACCCATTTATTACTATACTATCATGAAGTATTGACTACTACCACTGATTGTACTTATGTTAAGTGACTGCTTTGGATTTGTTTTCTAAAACTCTGCAAGATACTTGAAGGGTGGTTCTTTTGTCTATCACAATTATCGCATAGAATCCCCTTGTCTAATATTCATATTACCCAGGATTCTCTAGGTTGGATGGCTCATAACAATTCTTGCTCTGATGTGTATTCATCATTATCTTCATTGGTAGATTCATCATCTCTCGAATCTATGACATCTTTATTTCTTTTTATGGATTCATATTTCACTACAATGCCTGAAAGTACAATCTCTTGAACTTGTTCCTCATTTACCTGTCATTCTTTTCTTTCAGTTATTTTCCAAACCTTTTTGTATCTATTATCTTTCTTTTTCTTTGTAGAATTTTTTTCATCTTGTTTTATTTCCAATCTTGCGATCTATGGGATCTGGTCTTTGTTCACCTATTCTTGTTGTTTTCTTATCCATACATTCTTATATATGATATCAATGCTCTCTTTCATGTAAGTATCGATCATGATTCTACAATCACTAACTATGTGTCCATAGTTATGACATTTGCAACATTCAATGTCACATGGGGCCACATAGGCATTTCTTGCTTGAACATTTCTTTTATAATCCTTGCAATCTGCAACCTTATGTCCAAAATTAGTACAATAAAAAAAATTACCATAAAATAAATTTGCATACTTGGGAGTGAATGATCTTCTTTTTGGTGTAGTCCTTCCGAATTTATTCCTTGACTGATCATGATCATGATTGAATTTTCTTTGTGGCTTGAACATGGATGGTCTTCTTGAAGATGTATCTTCAATAATTTTCTTAGATTTTGGTTTTCCGTGATTCTTGTCTATCACGACTATTGTATAGAGTCCCCTTGTCTAATATTCATATTACCCAGGATTCTCTAGGTTGGATGGCTCATAACAATTATTTCTCTGATGTGTATTCATCATTATCTTCATTTGTAGATTCATCATCTCTCTCATCTATGACTTCTTTCTTTCTTTTCATGGATTCATATTTCACTACAATGCATGAAAGTACAATCTCTTGAACTTGTTCCTTATTTACCTGTCCTTCTTTTCTTTCAATTATTTTCCAAACCTTTTTGTATCTGACATCTTTCTTTTTCTCTGTAGAATTTTCTTCATCTCATTTTATTGTCAATCTTGCGATCTATGGGACCTAGTAATTGTTCACCTATTCTTGTTGTTTCCGTATCCATACGTTCTTATATATGATATCAATGCTCTCTTTCATGTAAGTATAGATCATGCTTCTACAATCACTAACTATGTGTCCATAGTTATGACATTTGTAACATTCAATGTCACATGGGGCCACATAGGCATTTCTTTCTTGAACATTTCTTTTATAATCCTTGCAATCTGCAACCTTATGTCCAAAATTAGTATAGTAAAAAAAAATGACCATAAAATAAATTTGCATACTTGGGAGTGAATGATCTTCTTTTTGGTGTAGTCCTTCTGAATTTATTCCTTGACTGATCATGATCATGATTGAATTTTCTTTGTGGCTTGAACATGGATGGTCTTCTTCAAGATGTATCTTCCATAGTTTTCTTAGATTTTGGTTTTCCGTGATTCTTTTCTTTGAGTACTTCTACATAAATCTTTATGTTTTCTCCATTCTTATTTTCTATCATCCTAGAGTGTTTCTCTTCATTCTATATAACTAATGTGGATGTTTATGTCTTTTCAACATTCTTGTTGATCTTGGTGGTTTTACTTCTCAATGTAACAAATTCTTCTTCAAGCTTCCCAACCTCTTCTTCTTTCTTCATTATCTGAGACTTCATGACTTCTTATGTTCTTTTCACTTCTTCAAGATGAATTTTTAATGTGATTATTTCTTCTTCAAGTACTTTTTCTTCTTGACAAAACTTTGCCTCAAGTCAGTTTAGATTATTAGTTCTTTCCTTAAAATTATCTGTCAATATCTTCTCTTTCATTTCCGCTTCTTCCTTTTGTGTTGTTATCTTGGCTTCCAAATACTACTTTTGATATTCAATATTTTCTTCGATCTTTCTTTCTTCTTCTAGCTAAGTTCTTAAGTTCTCAATGACTTCTTGCGATTCTTAAAAAAATGTGAACACTTTCCTTTTGTTTCATCAATTCTTTCTTGAGTGACTCATTTTCTTCTCTTAGTTCATCCAGAGCACTAGTCAATTCTTCTTCGTGATTGTCTTCCTTTTCAATTAGTTTTTCTGTCTCATTTCCTTCATGGAATTCTATTTCAATATGTTCATGTTTTTCACAATTAAAGAAAAACAACATAGCTCTAGTGATTATGTACTCTTCATCTTCTGAATATGTTTGACATGGTGAACATAATTATTCTTGATCTGTATTTGCATATTCATTGGCATTTTTTGAATCTATGATGGGTGAAGAAAATATGTCATGTAACTTATCCCAAAGTTCTTTGGTTGATTAATATTTACCAACCTTTTATCTTACCGGATTAGGTAATCCTTTCGAGATGAAATCCATTGTTATTTTGTTATTCTTCTTCAATTCCTTCTTGGCTCATTCTTTTCCCTTTTTGAACTATCATATCATGTAACAAATGATACCCAAATATAATGTCCATGTTCCTGTAAAAATACTTTCGTCCTTTTTCTCCACATATCATAATTTAAACCATTATGACCATTAAACATTGGTGCTCCATTCTGAGAATAATCCATGATCCCCTTCCAGTGGTTAAATTGTGTCCTGAAGAAACCTGCTTTGAAACTATACACCTCATGTATGTGCCAACTCATCAACTACTTGTCTCAACCATGTACCCAACATTTACCTTAAACAAAATCCCTTATCAATTTCATCATTCAAATCTGATTTTTACCTCTATAACATACATGGTGTATATGATCACATACCTTCAAACCTTCCTTAACTTTAACAACAAGAGACTAGCATCTTCATCAAACTTTACTTTAGTCTCACATGACTAATTTTGGATTAGTCAACAACCCTAACTTGCAATAATCATAACTATGTACCTGTAATGAATAAATATATGAAAATGGTACACACTTTTCTTTAGTGTATATTATGCAATTCCTCCTTATGTCACTACTTCGAACCTCTCAGAAAATGAGTTATATCAAAAATGACATACCTTGTTGAATTCTGGATTATTCTAGAGAGTGAATTTGTACAACATGCCCCTCACGAAATACTTGTTGTATGGATCTAAAAATGTTACATAGAATACTAAAGACTATACTCTAACCAATACATTTGGTGTTACTGAATTTGGATCTGTTAGGAATAATTTATGATGTTTTTACCCAAAACACTTGTTTTAGGCTAGTTTGAGGACTACCAACGATCCCTATTTTCCACGAAGTGTAACTACAAAAATACAACTACCCACACGCTAATTTTTTTATCACATTTACTTGGATATGTTTCCTCAACAGCCTCCCAATTCCACAGTTTGAATCATTCTAGAAAAAACATTATTACTAAAATGGTGAGATGACCTGTAAATAACGTACCTTAGAAAGCATCATCAAAATAATTTATCCTCCCTTGAATTTCGACCTTGTTTACTTCAACTTACCTCTTAAATTGTCCTTAGATATCCTTTGGTTACCTCAGTCACTTGTATATATTGAATATCCTCAAGTGTGATTAAAATGAGAGACCCTTGCCTCTTATTTATATTTTTATGTAGCTTCCTCAAGGGGTTACCTTCTAACCATCTTAAACCACTTTTCTTATTTTAGGGATAACCCACTTCTGAGCACTTGTCTACTTTATTATTTACCTTCTAAAATCTCTTAAACCACTTTCATTATTTTAGGGCTAACCTACTTATAACCACTCGTCCACTTAGCTTAACCACTTTATATAACTAGTAAGTTATCCATTAAATTTATTATTTAAATAATTTATTTTTCATTCTCTTTGACTTATAGTACACTCATTACTTCACTTTATTATTTAAATAATTTCTTCTTTACAAACACATTGACTACTTTGACATTTTAGGGCTTCTAGATGACTCATGAGGGTTCTCCAAATTCATATGGCCATAACTCTCTAATCTTGAGGATTTATGTGACGTTCCACATACCACCAGAAATGGCATGACATGTACTATCCATATAGAATATTCTTACATGAAAATATATCAAAAATCATACCATTATCCATCAAACAAACTCAGTTCCATTAGCAAAACATTTGTTCTACATGAATTCGCTACTAGACTTTCTTCAAGGGTTGACATCAATGAAAACCAACTCAATTAATCAACATTACAACCATGCCCCAGTGACTGAGCCATCCATGGCACCCATGAACTCGGGAAATTTAACCTTCTCGAGTTCTCTGTGAATGCTACCACTACCAACTAGAGCGCACTGCGAAACCTCATTAGGTATAGGCGCCCTGGACTCATCTATATCTAGTTGGTTAATCAAGGCCTCTGACATCCTCTGAAAGGTCCTCATCAAACCAACCAAATACCCCACAACAACATGCTCCTATCGAATGACTTGTTCTTCTACTTGGGTATGATGCATGGTTAGGTCCTCCAAGACACATAAGCAATGCTCAAGTCTAGGATTCATCCAAATGATTTTGACCACTTAAGGTTTGAGGAATGAAGATTGTTCTGAGGAACAAGGAGGTCTCTAAATCCCATAGCCCATCATAACCACAATCCCAACTAGATCATCAATCTTCACCTAATCATGAACTATTCATGGTGCAACAAGATATTCTATCACACTTAGAAATCTTCAAGTGATAATGGATGTGAATGAGTAAAAGAATATTTCATGAAGAACAATAAATCAAAGAGTAATTACAATATCAATCTCATAAAAATTAACTATACATCTTTATATTAATGAATATCCTTGAGGAATATGTCACGAAAAAACTAAGTTACATAGTCATTGTGACAACCTGTAACAAATCAATATTCTTGTGCATCACCTTGAATTTATCGCCTCTTTTACATTATGTATCCATTACAAAGATAATAAAATCATTCCTAATATACATTAATAAGAAGTCAGTTGTTAGCATATCCCTCCTTAAAGAGATAAGAGGGTCAATCATAAGATCAATATGGAAGGATACAATGATGACCTAAAACTCTCTAACTTAAATTAAAAGGAAGAACAAATCTTATTTAAAACAATATATGAGAAATTCAAGGCTAAAATAAAAATAAAAATTGAAGTTTAAAGGAGGGACCAAATGTTATTTTAACAATATGAAAACTCTAGGCTACCTTACTTGCATATCCTTTTAAGAAAAAGGTCAAGAATATATTGAAAACTCATAAGGAATCTCCTGCTCCTTCATATCTATAACTAAGGACTATAAGAAGTCCACTTCATAGCATTCATAAATCAATATTATTGAGGCTACATCTATGTTCTTATAAAAAGATCGATAGGTTTTCAATTCCATCTAAGTAGCATGTAGAAAAAGACCTATTAAATAATAAAGGTAAGGACTCCACACTGACTTGTAAAATCATTAAGGAACCCAAGGAAGACCCCACTAGAAATGTATTAATTCTTATGCTATCTCAAAATTTCTTTAAATATTTAAGGAATTTCTTTTCTTTTAATTAAATTTTAAAGCAAGGAACAAAATTGCAGGAAGGAAATCACTAAAAGAGACTCGACCCATCACTGGAAGAAACAAGAAATAAGAATGAAGGAAGGAATCACTAGTAGAGACCCAATCTATCACTATAAGAGATAAAAAATAACAGGAATGAATCACTAGGAGAGACTCAATCCATCGCTAGAAGAAGCAAGAAAAAAAATGCAGGAAGGAATCGCTAGGAGAGACTCAGTCCATCCCTGGAAGAAACAAGAAAATGCAGGAAGGAATCGCTAGGAGAGACTCAATCCATTGTTGGAAGAAACAAGAAAATGTAGGAGGGAATTTCTAGGAGAGAATCAACTTATCGCTGGAAGAAACAAGAAAGCAAATACAGGAAGGAATCACTAGGAGAGACTCAATCCATTGTTGGAAGAAACAAGAAAAAAAAACATAGGAAGGGATAATCTATGAATGAAATTTGATATAGGAGATTCTCTAAAGGTAAAGCGCATTCAAATCGTTGCAGAAAACAAAAATTTCTGGAAGAACTCACTACAGAAATTTCTCTATAGGTATGGCGCCTTCAAATAATTGAAGAAAACCAAAATTTATAGAAGAACTCGCTACAAAAAATTTTCTATAGGTATGGCACCTTCAATCATTGGAGAAAACGAAAATTTCTGGAAGAACTCTCTATAGGAATTTCTCTATAGGGATGGATCATTCAAATCGTGGGAGGAAACAAATATTTCTGGAAGAACTTATATATATATATCCACACACAATGATTTATCATTTCTAGTATTTGTGAAACCATCCAAGATCTTGTCAATGCAAATTAGAATTTCTCCACAATTGTAATGGGTTTCAAGGCCCAATACACAATAAACTCTCAATATATTCCATCATATTTTTTACTACATAAACATCCACCCAATTTACAGTTTGAATTATGACTATCACTATATTGAAATCTACGAAAAAATTCATTTAAAATTTTTGATATAAAACCCTTAATATCCTTATTTTCCTCACCACAAATTTACAACAATCTTCATAAATTTTTACATGACAATACAAAAATGGATTACCGAAACCAATAATCCATCGTTGATGAGGATTGATATTGTCGAAGAGAAACACCCGAACTTGTGCCTAGCTTCGTCCCTTTCCAATCCAAGGACTTCACCGGTACTTCCAACAAACGCTAGGGGTACTATTCTCCCCCTTAGCCCCCCGAATCACAAAGAGATGGCACAAAAACATAATAAAATATAGCTCCCAGACTCCCTCGCAAGGTAAAGCCACACCTCTGTCACAAGTTGGGTATCCCAACTCTCATAAGTAAAAGAAGTCAAAACTATTTTGGCGGCATAACTTTACCAATAACTAGTGTCCCCTTTTCCCCATCTAGACCATTTTCTTTAAAGGAACTTCCTCACCGACACATCCCCACTTTCACAATTAGTTTTCTTTTTAATTCAATATATTATGATTATTTCCCCGTATACTTGTCACCCTCTCCCCTAGTTGCAGACGTAATTCCGTATTTTAGTTTAATTAAAAGTCATGACAGTGGGAAGGTGAAGTAAAGGATTAAGTTAAATTATATGATTTAATTTAATAATAATTTAAAAGATATATTTTAAATTAGAGGATTAAGTTATTATATATGTTTTAAATTAAAGATTTAAATTTAGGTTTTTAAGGTTTAAAAACTAAGGTGATTAACTTAATAAGAAAAATTAAAAGTATTCCACCCGAGGCCCAATCTCCAAGTCCACGAGCTAAGTACCAAATCCCAGTGCCCAAGACCAAGCATTAAGGAAACATGGAGGATCCAACAAGGGATACTATTCAGTGTACTATGTGTCAAGCATCGAAGGATAGCCTTAGGCTCATTTCATCAACATTAGGTTGAAAATCACCTTAATTAGTTTTAAACGCAAAGTATAAGGACTTAGACCAAGATAAGTGGGAGAGGGTCTTCATGCGCACTAGGCAAGAAAGTTAGAGAAATTGGTGAGTATGGTGCAAAGATAGCATAGCTACTAGGCGAGGGAGTCAACAGTTTTCTTAGGCAGTGAAACCAAGCTTAGATGCTTAACCCTAACCTAGCCACCTCCCCTAAAGAAAGTAATGTCTTAATCAGAAAGTTCTTTCAGATTTATCGCATAGGTTTTTTTATTTTCGACGTTTCGGACCAAACTAGTGTGGTCCATCATCAAAAAAACATTTTGTGATAAATCCAAAAGAACTTTCTCATCAAAACAATGGTCGCAAAAGCCTTAGAACATCAATAATGTTTGTTTACAAATAATTAAAAAAAAACTTACGCCTAACCTTGTTTTCTAGTTTAAGTTGTGAAAATGTGAAACATCCTTGAATTCACCCTGACAACTTTGGTTGATGTAGGTTAAATTATATAGGATGGTCAGAACTCGAGGAAATCGAGGCAAGGGGGCATCGTCACAGGGACCACCAGTGCTACCACCACCATCACCTGAACTAGTTCTCATACTATGGTCTTTGAAGACCATAAATGAGACTTTAAAGGGGCGTCAGCCAACAGGGATCGAAGTGGATCCCCCACCATCTAGAACGGGTAATCCAGAAGCGTCGAGGGATTCAGGGGGAGGACCTCCACCTGAAGACATCACTAGAGAACTATAGAATATCAAACTTCTGGAGTTTTCTGAGGGTCGTGCTAGTGAACGTGCCAAGGCATGGTTGGAAGGCATGACAAGGTGTTTTTCCTTAAGAGACTGTGCATCCACTTCAAAGGTAAAGATAATAATTTTTCAGTTAAGAGACAGTACCTTGAACTGGTGGGGCAACCTGGAAAGGCAACTGCATCTTACCCCATACACTGTGTCTTGGGAACTTTTTGAGGAGAGGTTCCGAAGGAAATATCTGCCAGCTTACTATGAGGAAGAACAGGTAGGAGCGTTTCATGCCTTAGTACAGGGAACACTTTGTCTCTGGGTTAAAACCTAAGATAGGGGCTATGGTGTGGATGTGGAAACTGTCTTCAGTAGCAAAAGAAGTGGAAAATGCGGGTTATGCAAAGGAACACATGAACTTAACTGGAGGTACGAGGCTGACCTTTTCGCAGCGTCTTGGATTCGTAGGGAAGGCCCCTAGGAAATTTCCAAGGGGAGGGGGCTCAAGGCCACCTCCATATGGTAATAGAGTCACACCAAGGAAAGTAGCTGCAGGAATTTAAATGGAAGCAAGTGCAACATCCCATTCATCACCAATGACATAGGCAGGTCCACGACCATCTCAGGGAGCAACTAGTAGGGGAAGATGTTCCAGGGGAAGGAACTCAATTTAGAGACAGTCATAGAAAAGTGCGCAGGTTCAATATCGTGTTACCTGTTGGGGGTGAGGAGGACCCCATTACCAGCGTGAATGCCCAGAGTTACAATCAGGATTTGTGCATAAACAAGGAAAGGCCTCAATGGGAAGAGCAAGTGGCGGCCACCAGATTTACGCAGCGGTTAATAATCGCCAGACATAACATCAATCGATAGTGGTGGAGTCATCAGGTACGCTAAATCATATCAATGTAAATATTTTATTTGATTCTGGTGCTACAGATAGTTTCATTTCACCATCTACATTAGAAAAGAGTGGGTTGGAAGCCTACGAGCATGATGACTTTAAACAAGTCAAGATGGCCTCGGGGGAAAAACAAGTGGTAGGACCTAGCATTGATAATTGTATAGTAGACCTGGCAGTGTGTAATACAAGGTTGAAGGTATACGTTACTTCTCTTGGGGCATATGACCTAATCATTGCAATGGATTGGTTAGAAGCTCATCAAGCTTCGGTAGATTGTTTCGCAAAAAGGGTGCTCTGTGTTGACGAAGAAGGAAGGGTAGTAGAGATCCAGGGTGTACGAAGAAAGGTGTCATTATGATTTATCTCATCTATGAAGGCTAAGCGATTCTTGAGGCAAGGGTGTCACCTTTTTTTCGTTGAAGCAGTGAATGAAAGGGAGCAACTCTCCTTGGATCAATACCTAGTATTGTCAGAATTTAAGGATGTTTTTCCAGACGAGTTACTAGGGTTACCTCCTGAGAGGGATCTTGATTTTACTATTGAGCTGAAACTTGGTGGAGAACCAATTTCCAAGAATCGGTATTGGATGACAGCACCAGAACTTTGTGAGTTGCAAATGTAGTTGAAAGAGTGACTAGAATTAGGGCTAATAAGGCCCAGTGTCTCACCTTGGGGTGCACCAGTAATTTTTGTAAAGAAGAAGGATGGTTCCTTACGATTGTGTATAGATTACAGGGACTTGAACCATGCTACAGTGAAAAATAGGTACCCAATGCCGAGAATAGATGAACTCTTTGATCAGATGAAAGGAGCGGTGATATTCTCAATGATCAATTTGCAATCAAGGTATCACCAGTTAAGGATTAAGGAAGATGATATTCCCAAAACTGCCTTTCAAACCGGGTTTGGACATTACGAGTTCATCATAGTACCTTTCAGATTGACCAATCCGCCAATAGTATTCATGAGCCTCATGAACAATGTATTTCAGAAGTACTTAGACCTTTTTGTACAAGTCTTTCTAGATGACATACTCACCTATTCCAAGAATGAAAGAAAACATGAGGAACACTTGCGAGTGGTGTTGTCCTACCTTAGAGAGAACAAATTGTATGGGAAGTTGTCGAAGTGTTCCTTCTTCTAGAAATAGATCCACTATTTAGGTCATATCATTTCTGAGGAAGGAATCTCTGTTGACCCAGAAAAGGTAAAGGCCATTATGGAATGGCCAATGCCAAAAAATGCTCATGAGGTAAGAAGCTTCACGGGGCTAGCAGGTTATTATCAGAGATTTGTGGAAGGATTCTCTAAAATAGAGAAACCCATAACCACTTTGCAGTGCAAGGGGGTCAGGTATGAATGGATAAAAGAATGTGATAGTGCATTCATTGAGCTTAAGAGGTTACTAACTAGTGCGCCAATTCTATGAGTGTGGGATATGGAAAAGGACTTCACAGTCTACACAGATGCCTCGAAGCAAGGGTTGGGGACCGTGCTAATGCAGGATAGAGGAGTGATATATTATGCATCAAGGAAGTTGAAAAAACACGAATAGCTTTACACTACTCATGATTTAGAGTTGGCAGCTGTAATGCTAGCTCTGAAAATTTGGAGGCACGATCTTGTGGGGCGAAACTTTGAGCTCAAAACAGACCATCAAAGTTTAAAACATCTTTTCATTCAAAGGGATCTGAATGCCAGGCAAAGGCGACGGAGTGAGTTTATGAGTGAGTATGATTTTTGTATTTCATACATCAAGGGAAAGGAAAATGTGGTCGCAGATGCCTTGAGTAGGAGACCACATGTATTCTCCCTGGTACCCTTAAAAGTCAATCTGAGGGAATGTGTGTTGGTGCAACTCCAAGGAGACAGTTGGTATTTAGAGGTTACCTCAAAACTCCAGAGTGGGAGGAAATTAGATCCAAAGTATGAAGGATATAGTCTGGAAGCAGATGGACTATTGAGATATCGAGGAAGGATGTACATCCCTAAAGATGGGAATATTCGAAGCATCATACTAAAGGAATCCCATAGAGCACTTTATTGTTCACATCCGGGTGTGAAGAAGATGTACGTAGACATGAGGAAGCTCTTCTTCTGGGTAGGCATGAAGCGCGATGTGGTCCATTTCATTGCCAAGTTCCTAGAGTGTCAACAAGTGAAAGCCGACTAGCACCACCCGGCAGGCCTCCTGCAACCACATGATGTTCCTATGTCCAAGTGGGAAGTCATCTCTATGGATTTTGTTGTAGGATTTCCGCTCACATCTCATAGACACAATGCCATTTTTGTGATAGTTGATAAGTTAACCAAGAGTGCTCATTTTATTCTAGTTAGAGACAGTTACGATGTCACTGATGTGGCATGTGTGTTTTTAAGTGAGGTTATCCGTTTGCACGAGATACCTAAGAAGATCATTTCAGATAGGGACTCCAGATTCACTTCCAGGTTTTGGACAAGTTTGCAGTCAGCATTGGGGACTCAATTGAACTTAAGCACAATTTATCATCCTGAAACAGATGGGCAAACTGAGAGAGTAAATCAATTCATGGAATACATGCTTAGGATGTATGTCATGGATAATCAAACCCATTGGGAGAAGTACCTACCTTTGGTAGAGTTTTCCTACAACAATAGTTTTCATAGATCCATCGAAATGCCACCGTACTAATCTCTATATGGAAGGCCATGTAGAACACTGTTGAGTTGGGATAGATTAGAAGACTGAGTAACAATTGGGTCAGAATTGATTCAAGAGATGGAGGAATAGGTGATTCGGATTAGGCAGAGAATAAAGGAAGCATAGGATAGGCAGAAAGGTTATGCGGATGCACACAGGATCGACCGAAGTTATAAAGTGGGAGACCAGGTTTTCATTCGTATCAGGCCTAATAAGAGTACCATATGGTTCGGTAAGGGGAAAAATTTGTCACCTTGATTTATAGGACCGTTCAGAATCGAAGAGAAAATTGGACCCATTTCCTATCGTCTCGTACTGCCACCCCAACTGCATAAAACTCATAATGTTTTTCATGTATCTATTTTACGTCATTATGTTGTTGATGAATCACATAAACTAAATTGGAAAGAACTGCAGGTATCAGACGTGGGAACTCTCACGGTAGAACTATTACGCATATTGGATTGTAGAGTCCGACAACTCAGGAACCGTTTGGTAGACCAAGTTAAGGTATAGTGGGACAACTATAGTCCAGGATCTGCTACTTGGGAAGACGCCGAAACACTACAACAAGAATATCCCTCACTTTTTTAACCACCTTGAGAAAATTATTCTCGAAGGTTGGGTGTATGTAACACCACCTTTTGACTTAGACACCTAGGATTACCTAAGGCCTACACACCTTTATTTTCTATTCATAGTGAAACTATTAAATGATAAACTTGAACTTTTAAGATGTATGAATCTTTACGAATGTTTAAATGTATTTGGATGATGATGGATATGATGTGACCTATTGTGTGAATGAGAATCCTATGAAGGTTTAAATTCTATTCGAATGATGTTGGATATGATGCAATCTGTTATGTAAATGATAATTTTGTGAATGGGTGTCGTTAATTGAATTATGGGATATTATGAGATCTATTTCTAACTTGAAAAATTTGATGTTAAAGTTGTTGGTACACGGATACCAAATTGAAATTATGGTGGTATGCAATTACATGATGATAATGCATAGAAATGTATGAGTTTGTGTTACAGACTAATCTGCAGGTTATGGGCTATGAAATAGCCAAGGGATAATGATGATGAAAATGGATGTCATGACCACTGGCCGAGAAACGATATGGTATGAATCTTTGTATGTGAAATTATATTGGTTTGGATGCATTGCTATGATATGTGGACCAGTGCAGGATTTCATGTGGTGAGACTACCCAAAATTGAATAGTTGATGACAAAGCTCCCAGCAACATGGTGCCATTGTATATTCCATTGAAGGGTGTGGACCCTAGTTATGATTAGGAGGGGTGGAGGCATTTCCCACCGTGTATCCTCCGAAACCTGAAGTCACGGGAGGATGATATTAGATCACGCTCCCCTAGACGTGTGATGATGACTATGAGTTGCCTACTGGGGAAGCTTGGTCAAGATAGTGACACTTCCTCTTATGGGTTCTATTTGGAGTTAGGTCAATATAGTTGATGCTCCAAGATAGTCCAATAGAGGAAGGATAGGAATGGAATATGGAAGTAAGTTAGGGAGAAAGGATGAGTAGAAATAGTTGAGAGTGTATGGAGATTTGTCTTATGGTGGAATGTATTTCTTTTCCTTCTAAAAAAAAAAATGTGTATATATGTGAATATTCATAATTATGGAATTTATTTCTTTTCCTTCTGAACTAGATAATTTTAATTAAAGAATTTCGCAAACATTTGATTGGTTTATTTTCTTTTATAAAATGAATAGTCTTGTTGAATGGATTGGATGCATATGGAAATTACTATAGAGATGAAAGTTATTGATATTAGTACATGAACGAGACTTGTATGTAGTAGCTACAGAGACATTTCTTGCACATGTACACTAGTGTGTATGAGTTTGTTGGCTTACTTACTAATAATGTCGGTTAATTGTTAGGAATGTGTGAACCATGCTTCTTTTCCCTTGTATCCTAAAATACTTTAACTTTAGGATGAAGTTTCCTGAAGGGTGGGTGTATGTAACAACCCTAATTAAATGATTGCTTAAGGTTTATCAAGTATAAATGATTAAATAATTAACTATCCTAATGTATTTTAGTTAAACAATGATTATTTCTTAATAATATTAATTAATTAATTATTAATTGTTTATATATATTGATTAATTAATTAAGTAACTAATTAACTCATTAAAGGTTTGGGTAACGAATCAAAAGCTTAATAATTTTTATTTATTTATTAGAAAACTTAACATATGAAGGATAAGGCATTGAATGGATGGATAGAGTATTGAATGGAGGGATAAGATATTGAATGAGGGATACAGTATTAAATGGAGGGATAAGGTGGGTGGCATTAAAGGAAGGTATGAGGCGGTGAATGGGGGAGGATATGAGGGGGCAGAAGCATTCGGGAGAGTACTTTTGGAACTTTGGGGAAAATAGAGCATTTTGAGAGTAGGGACTGTATTTTTCTCTTGAGGAATATTTTTCTGGTTTGGAGTTTGGGGTGGATTGTTATAGGGGTGCACTAGGTTGCTGGGAGTTTTGGGCTCAGGGGTCAGGAATCCTCATGGAATCCTGGAGCTAGGGAGTCGGATAGGCTTTATTCCTACCTCGGAGGAAGGAAAGATTCAATTTTGGGCAGAGTTTGGGCAGAGTAGCAATGAGGACAACCGGAGATTTGGGAATTAGCATTAGATAGAGGTATGTATTTTAGTGATTATGCTGTGTTAAGTGATTGTTATGTGATTTATTTTCATGATGTTAATAAATTTAATTTCTACTGAATGAATTATGGTTAAATGATGAAGATTAATTTGTATAGAATAACATTTATGTACTCTCGGCTTTTTTTAACTTATGTTTTATAAGGCTTTGTGGGGATAGAGACCTTGCATGGTTCTATACCAACTGAACTAACCCTAAAAGATTATTGTTATTATAACATTGTATATTATTAAATACTGTTATGAATAGAAGCCAATAATGTATATGCACCTCCTCCTAACATTAAATAATAAGATATTATGATGTATATGCATGATGCCTCAATATTACATATTGTGTGGAGTATTTGGAATCATTATACATGTAATTCAAAATAATGGATATAAATATATTAATAAAAAATAATAGAAGATAAATATATATCATTTTAATAAATAAATGAGGAATATAAATATCAATTGTTAACTTAAGTTGTTTTAAAAAATAATTGTTTAGATAAATGAGTTTTTAGTAGCATGCAATGTAAGCTGCTTTATTGTAAAATGCATGAAAAGTTAACAAACATAAATATTAAAATATAATTTTAGTAATAATAATAATCTATTTTTAAGGGAATAATGGCAGCCATGGCTATTAGCTCCAGCTTTGCGACAGTCCGCATTGCTTGCAAGAAGTCTGCTTTTGTCTCCAATGCATCGTCGTCGGTTCGATCTGAGTTTGTTGGATCGCAGCGCATGGATTCCATGTTTGACATGGGTTCAAATCATTGCTTATTTTCTCAAATGCAGAGGAATGTTCAAGCCTTCGGCAATGGCTGTCGCGGAGTTGTCACCATGGCAGGCACTGGGAAGTTCTTCGTTGGTGGCAACTGGAAATGCAATGGCACAAAGGATTCCATTTCAAATCTTGTTACTGAATTGAACAGTACAAAACTTGAAGACGATGTAGTTCGTCGATTGGTGTTATCAGAGGAGATGCAAGAGGTCGAAAATGCTCATTTATCAGGTCTGTGGTAGGACGAAGATTCAAATGAGGATTGGTGGCAGAGAGACTGGGGTTTGCTGAACCGACATTATTTTGTGGACGAATGCTTGACGTTCAAGGACGCTAATGAGGTGAACCAGCAAGAACTAAACCCTAGCCACCGTCGTCGCTGCCTTAACCTACATAGCAGCAAGACTAGCTCCGACATCACTGCAAGCTTCCCCCTTTTCCTCAAAACCATTGCCGGATCTTCTCTTTGTATGCAGGTTCAAGACTCACACTCTGTCTCTGAGCTCAAAACCCAAATCCACCAAGCCACAGGGATTCCACCTAAATTCCAACAACTAATATTCGAAGGCCGATAGCTTGGAGATGGCTCTCTGCTGTGAGATTACGGAAACCTAAAAAATGCAACCATTTCTCTCACTTCTCGGTTGCGTGGAGGAGCGCCTTCAGTGACCCATCCAAGCTCTTACAAACAGACTGTGAAATCAGGGACTTCCGCTCCTTCGAAGCTCCAAGCAGAAGCTTCAAAAGTAAAGGATCCCTTTGGAGGCACCTTCATTGTGGAGCAGTTTGCAGAACCTCCAACATCAGAAGTCGAAGACCCCCAAGTCTATGGCTATGCCTTTCTCTACCAGGCCAAATCCCTCATTTTCCACTTCAACGGACTTTGGCCCTGAGCCCCTATGCTAAAGGAATTGGTTAACAAGACCTGGTCGGAGGATCATGAGCTATTCTTCTGTTCCAAGGGATTCTTCATCGTCAACTTCTCCACCGAAGCCGAATGTAAGTGCATACTAGAGCAGGGTCCTTGGTTTTGGGGCAGATCTGGTCTCTCCATGCAGCGATGGTTCCGAGAGTTCAATCCACTGACCATGACAGCCATGACTACACCGGTATGGGTAAGACTACCCAATCTACCCCTGCATTTCTTTTATGCATCTTTTTTACCGACCCTGGGCAATGCATTGGGTAGATCCATCAAGATAGACACAGACAAAATAACGAAAGGATTCATCACTTTCGCCCGCATCTGCGTTTAAATTGACCTCAGTCAAGGGCTTCCGGATAGGATTCTTATAGATTGGGGTAATGGAGATCCTTTCATATAGATGGTCGATTATGAAAACATCGCCTTCAGATGTTGCTCCTGTCAACAAACAGGGCACCTCCAAGCAACTTTTCCTCTTTCCCCCACCCCTCCCACAACTTCTAGAACATGGAAAAGAGCCAATGGTTGGCAAGGACCAAAATCTCACAAAAGCCGCCCGATCCCCTCCTTTGACAACAAGAAACATCCCAAAGATGCTCCAACTCCTTCGCCTTCCTCAATGCCTTCGCAGACCCCAACTTTCGATCAGCAGCCATCTGTCGACCGAAAACACCAGCCTGTAGCCTTGGCACAAAATCCTACAGTTTTAGAAGCCATGACTCCAACTCCCGCAATTAACTCCTTGCACCCACCTCATGATAAGGGGGAAAAAAATGATACAATCGTGATCTCAGCATTGCTCCCAGGGACTCAAAAGAGACCTCATGAATCAGACAACTCAGACAGTGACAAAGAAGCACCACAGAATTCAACAGATCAAGATTTTGGCACTTCCTCAGACCATTTGGCTTTGGTGGTAAAGGTCCCTGAGCCTACCATCTCCTCCAGTTGGATTGATGTTCGCAAAAAAAAAGGAAGAAAGGATCCTCATTGGCAAACACAATGATTCGGTCCTTCTCCTTCTATTGTATTGTTTCATCTGGATCTCCTTTAGCATAGGCTAGTTTCAAATGATCCCCTGTTCTCTTTCTAGGGGGTCTTTTCCCATCTGCAAATCAATGTATTACTTTGTACTCTTTTCTATGGATTGAATAGAAGGATTCTCCCCTCTCTTACTTACAAAAAATAAAAATAAATAATAATCTATTTTTAAGATTATAGCTAAGGGCAACATCAAATTGGTCTTTGATACCCTTTTGTTTGTGCGATTCAAATTGTGTATAAGACCCCTTGTTTGTGGGACAAAGGACCCCTCCACATATAGATTTGAGTGCTAAAGTTTAGGAAAGTATACATACCCTATCCCTCATGATTTGAAAAAATACAATAAAATAGAAAATAAAAACTACAAAAATATAATTATTTATTTATTTATTATATTACAATAAACTAATACAATCATGCAACTTGATTTAACTTGAAGAATCTAAATCTAAATCTAAATTTGAATTTAAAACTAGAAAAAAATTTACAAAATAAAACAATAATATCATATAAAACTCATCTATTTGAATTAATTTTGATAGTATTTATAATAATTAAATATCCCACACATCATTTATATGTAATACATTGTATAAGTTGATACATCAAAGGAAATCTCATTTATCATTTTATAATTATAGAATACATTTAACTTTTTTTATGTTATTGAAATAGGGTTTATAATATTATTAAAAATATTTATTAATGGAATATGATTTATTTTGTTTTTTTAATATGTGTATTTTCAATAATATTATTGGTATCCATTAAGTATAAGTTTTTCTTTTGATATGTTCATTTTTAATAAATTATTTTTGTTTTCACTTGATGTTAATGCTAATAGTTAAGTTTGTTAAAATTTAGTTTGCAAAATCCAATTGATGAATAGAGAAATAGAGAATGACAAAACAACACACAACAAAGACAAAGTGAGGGGAAAGATATCTTTCATTTCTTAGTCAACCAATGGAGAAATGGTTTACAAGTCTCATGAAGCACAACTTGGGATGCTACATTTAAACAGAAAACATGCAAGAATTTTCAAGCATATGGAAATCCAAACGCTCGAAAAACCTCTAATAGAGACAACCATGTTTGATGACAACCAAAACAAATTGTAACTGAAAGGTATGTTTGAGAGTGCAAGTTTCCACAGCAAAACATAATGTAGATTGTATTTCTGGATAAGCGTTGTGTACATAGTTTCTGAAAACGTCCACCCAACAATCTCCACCTTGAAAACAATTTTCCTCATACCTTTCCAAAATAATTCAATCATTTCCTTTCTTGCAAGCCAAGAGAAGCCAAACTCCACCACAACTTCTTTAAGAGAACTGGTTGTGTAAACATGTATACCCAATTTGCCCCAACATGGACCACTCTATATTCATCACTAACATGTCTTACAAAATGATTCCTTGTCCCATTTTGGTACGCTCGATTGTTAGTCAAATACACAACACTTTGACTACCACATAACATCTTATCTTGTACTTGTCCAAACTTACTCAATAGATCCTTGAAATCATGTGAGACATAACCCAATGTAGATCTCCTCTTGTTCAAATCTCCTGCAAGAAATAAATCAACATAGCCACATACTAAATCACTACAAACACTATAGGTGATACCTATACCTCTAAGATATTGAAGAGTCCATTTCTAATGCTTTGGATTCACCATGTGTCCACTCACAACACCAACTGCATGTGAAATATCTAGTATTGAACATTTCATCACAAACATCATCCTTCCTACTATACTGACATATGGTATACAAGATATATATAATCATTTTATTCCTTACTACAAGGACATAGACTTGAAGAAAGGTTACAATGGATAACTAAAGAAAAATTTACCAGTTTCATAATGTTCATACTGAACCTCATCAATGTCTTCACCATAGAGTTTTGTTTTGATAACCACAACTTACCATTTTTCCCATCTTTGTGTATTTTTATGCGGGTAACATCATGAAGGTGGGTAACACTTTTGTGAGAATGGGGCTAGAAAAATTGTTAGAAAAACGTTTTTGGCCGAAGTTTTGAACTTTTCAGCCGAAAACTTATAGTTTTTGGCCAAAAATTAGTTTGGCCGAAACATTGCACGTCAAATCGAACAACGCAGGAACAGAATTATTGGTGTCGGTATATTCTTTTTTCTTTGGTAGAAGAAAGTTCGTCCGAAATTGTCTTTCGTCCGAAAGAACTTTTTGCTGAAAGATCTTTCGGTCGAAAACATACATTATATATGAACGGCCTTTCGTTACACTATTACTTTAAATACATTTCAGGTGATCATTGGCAGATTAGTGAGCATTGGCATTGGTGGAAATGTTGGTGTAGGGTGTTGGCAGAATGTTGGTGTAGGGCGTTGGTGGAAAAACTAGGGAATTTTTAGAGTTTTACAAATATTTTTTATGGTTTCTTCTTTAAATTTATGGAAATTTATAGTATTTGATTTGGATATGGACTTTGTGGAACAGAGTCCATATGGACTCTGTCGGAATGGCAAAATGTCCATAACTGATCTGCCAATTTAGAACTCTATATCCGATCTCATATGTCCATAGACTCCTCCATGAACTTATACATGTGTGATAATGGGAAGAATTTATGATTATATGATTTTTCATAGAAGAAATCTTTATTCTTGATTATGCAGATCTTTGGTTGATCCACCAAAGAGTCCAATATGTCCATAGGCTCCTCCATGAATTTGCAAGTGATTGATAGTTTATTTGCTATTTATAGATAGCTATTGGACAACATATAGTTGGTTTTTTGGGGCGACCATAATGTTTTTCCTCATTTGTTTCCACATTTGGCAATGTGTCCTCCCTCTTTAGAAAGGAAATCTACGAGAATTGATCTGAAATCTTCTTGATTCGATGTGTCCTCCCTCTTTAGAAATGGACTCCTTCTTTAATTACAGTTATTTAAATTCCTGCCAACATTTTGTGGCCCTCTTAAGTGATTAATGTGGATTGATTGGGTATTATATGGCCCTCTTAAGTGATTGGTGTGGAATACTTCTATTTATTATTGCGAGCATTTCTATTGGAGCTTGATGTATTTGTAATTCCCTTTTTCATGTTTGTCAGGGAAGAGCTCAGTTTTTGCTCACATGTACATGATAACGAGGGTCTGGTTTCCACAAAGGTTCTGATTAGTGGAAAGAGGCTATATAGGTCATGACTTTTTGGAATAAACCCTATTTTTGGAATAAACCCTAGCTAAACCTGCACATCCACGCATATAATTGGAGTCGCAGGTTGAGTGTTTGGAAATGCGGGTGGAAAAACTGACTGCCAAAGGGCTGAGTCATAAGG
>JZKD02S1884542.1:187945-226907 GCA_000966675.3 Picea glauca
GTGGGCAAAGTGACCTAGAAGATGTTTTTAAGGAAGCTACTTGGAGAGTATAAATAAGAGGCAAGGATATCTCATTTAAGAAAAAATTGAGAATATTGAATACCTATAGGTTTCTGAGGTAAACAAAGTATATCTAAGCCGAATTTCTAAGGAAAGTGAAGAAAAGAAGGTTGGAATTCAAGGAAGGATAAATTCTTTTGATGATGCTTTCTAAGGTATGTTTTTTCGAGGTCATGTCACCATTTTCGCAATAATTTTTTTCTAGAATAATTCAGACCATGCAATTTGTATACCATTGAGGAAACATATCCAAGTGTTTGTGGTAAAAAAATCATCTTGTGGGTCGTGGTATTTTTGGAGTTACACTCCGTGGAAAATAGGGTTTGTGGCTAGTCCTAAAACTAGTCAAAAACATGTGCTTCGAGTAAAAACGTCATAAATTCTTCATAACAGATCCAAATTCAGTAAGACCAAATGCATTGGTTAGATTACACTCTTTCCTATTCCGTGTAACATTTTCATATTAATTCAACAAATATTCTGTGTGGGGCATGCTTTACAAGGTCTCTCTTTATAATAAGACAAAATTCAACAAGGTGTGCCATTTTTTCCATAACTTAGTTTATGAGAGGTTACAAGTAGTGAAACCTGGAGGAATTTCATAAAACACATTGAAGAATATTGTGTATCAGTTTCATATATTTATTCATTACAAGTACAATGTTATGATTATTTCAAGTTAGGGTTGTTGACTAATCCAAAACTAGTCTTATGAGACTAAAGAAACATTTGATGAAAATGATAGTCTCTTGTTGTTAAGGTTAAGGAAGGTTACCAAGTATGTGATCATATACACTAGGTCTATTGCAAAGTTACAGATCATAATTGTATGATGAAATTGATGAGGGATTTTGTTTCAGGTACAAGTTGGGTACATGGTTGAGACAAGTAGTTGGTGAGTTGGCACATTCATGAGGTGTATAGTTGATTATGTTGATAAATATTGATGAGTCATAGTTGATTAGTACTTGAAACATGATTGGTACATACTTGGTACATGGTTGGTTGCACTTGTTTATGGTACAGGTTGATTACAGATTGTTTGGTACAGGTTGGTGCATGGTTGATGCACTTGTTTATGGTATAGGTTGATTACAGATTGAGGTATAGGTTGATGCATGTTGATGCATGGGTCAGGTTTATTGGTACATGTTTACAAGGATATATCTCACAGTGATAGTGTGATAGTGGTTTTGTCATTCTACTTCTACGTCAGGGTGGTTGGATGGGGAAAGGACAAGTGGTTGTAGCCACCTTCTGGTTGTAGACACCTTCCGGTTGTAGCCAGGGAACATAAAGGGTTGTAGCCTCCTTCTAGTCATAGCTAGAGAATTGGGGAAATGGAGCTTCCCTCAGGTTGTATCCTGAGAAACTAGGGGGTTGGAGACTCCTTCCATTTGTAGCTGGAAAACAAAGGAAGTTGGTGCTTCCAATGAATGTAATTATTCAATACATATAAGATAAAGCATTCCTTGGTTTTCTCCCGATTTGGGTTTGCACGTAAAACACTGGTGTATTGTGTATGTGTGTGATTGTTCATTTCTTATTTCTCATTATTGGATAATAATTATACATTGTTATAACACTTGGATTATTTGGAGAAAAAAGATTATAATTATGCTATTATTGATTCACACCCCCTCTCAGTAATCCAAGAGGCCCATGCATGAGTCCCTAAATCACATCAAATGTTGGGTAGATGAAACATTTTATCTGCAAGTGGGATATGGGAACCATGCCAAGGTTTTTCACACAAGGGCTGACTCTCAATTCATTGACCATGGTCAATGGAAAAGTCCTAATATATAAGGCCATAAGATATTCTTTAAGAGAGTAAGGAATATGCATTGGGTCCTAAACCAATGCACATATTGTGTAGAGGGAATATCTTACATACAATAAATATATTGGAACAATTCCAAGGTTTTTCACATAGAGGATGGGTATAAAGGACCTAGCCATGGTTAAAGAAAAATTCCTAGGGTTCTAGACCATAAAAGTGTTGCGTTTTCAACAAGATAGGTTAATCATGTAGTTCATTTCAATTTGCATTTGTCTTAACCATAAACAAGAATGTTGCAGCAACCAAGATCACAAGAAGAAACACCATGTACAAGAACACAAGAAGTATCTTCGGAAACCATTATTAACAAGGGAAGAAAACCAAGCCAAATCCTTTGCTACATTATTCAACAGAAAGACCTTCACCACTAAGATAAACCCTAGCACACAAGAGGGTGCTCAAACCCTACAGCTCTAGTGCCCAAGAGAGGTGCACACTTTTCCCAAAGAAATGTACTTGCTTAAATTTTCAAACTCGCATGAAGGATATGATTTCACAATGGGGAATCTTGCTTTACTTATATTTGAATTGCCCTATCAACAAAAGTTTCTATTGGCTCAACATGGCCGACCCCTCTAAGTCACATAATAATAATAATAATAATAATAATAATTATAATTAATATGAACCAGATTAATTATATTTTACATTTATTATTAATCACGTTAAGGTGGGGCTCACCTATACCCTTTACATAACAATTAGGGTTACAGAAAGTTCTGACTCTTGAATAATATATAGCAAAGGATCTAATATACCCACTAGTGCTCATCCACTAGGGGCACATCCATAGGGATGTCATATCTCTGGTTCATTGCATTACACAAAAGAACCAGATCTTCACACATTCACATGTGCTCGTCCATAGGCACGTTGACTCTACAAATCTTCTTTCCCACTACCTCACATAGAAGAATCATTTGGAGTCTTATCGTCAACTCTTCTTCTCAGAGGAGGTTAATACATCATCTTCATTTATGTTCAGATGACAATGGACCCAACACTTTGGGATTTCATAGGTTCACCTTTTGCTCAGCTACAGGAACATCTAAGTCAACAGATTTCCTTTCCCACTGGATAATCATATGGATTTATTCTCAACTCTTTGAATGGATAATTTCATCTCTACGTTCCTAGCTCTGTCTTAGGCATGAACCACATACCCTTCCTAGGGGCTTTCTCTCAATTTTTTAAGTTGAGAGAAAGACTCACATAGTTGCAATGATCCACATCTCACAGGTTTGTAAGATGGATAATGTCTCACATATTTGCATTCATCAACACTCCCTCTCAGCTAGGGAGGCATTCTTCATCATGCCAAGTCTCACATTGATGTACTCTGAATTTTGTTTTTCCTGTATTCATCAATACTCCCTCTCAACTAGGAAGGCATTCTTCATCAATTTAGTTTGGTGAAGATGTTTGTAATATTCTCATGTGTAGGAAGGTATTGTATGTGTATGATTTTCCTCTGCATCGTATCTCTGATATAAGGACGTTTCATCTCATCGTTTTTTGATCCATCAAGAAACAATGGGTTCTCAAGGAGATTTACACACTTCTCTTTGTTTATCATCATAGGATCCATCTCATGGTCAAGTAAATATGTCAGAAGATTGTGAAGCCTTACCACTTCGCACACTCAATGGTACATACTCTGCTTTTGTGGTATTCAAGGCCACAAAGATTTCATTTCTTTTTGCATCAGGAAACCATGGCAACATTCATGGTAAGAACATCAACCGGATTTTCTCGTCCAATCCATTGTACTTTCTGCTCAATATGAATCGACATATCCTGCAAACTCAAGTTCACACTAGAGTCATATCTCAGGCCATATCCAACTATGCTTCGTATATATCTCAATACATGTTTTTCTGTTGTCTAGTGAGTCTGTCTCGGTTGACACATGAAATGACTAAGGACACTCACTACATGGCATGAATCAATTCTGGTGTTAGCATGATACATCATTGATCTAATCAACTATGGATCAATCTCATCTGAATCATGATCAATATTTTTCTTTAAATTGATCAAGGAGGATTTTGCATTCTTGTCATACTGAACTTCTTTAATATTTTTACTGTATATTTTCATTGAATTAGGAAAATATCATCGGTATTTTTTCATACTTATTGTCCCAAGAAGTAGTGCATCATACTCATATTCTTCATCTCGAATTTAGAAGTCAAGGATTACTTGTATCCAATAACAAGGCTTTCTAAATAAGTCACCAAAATCAGGCTCTCGTCATCAAAGCTATAACGATATACATTTGGATCAGTAACACACTTGATGAAATCCAAACTCATCAAGAATATGTCTATATGATATAGTTTCCAACTCATGGATGGTATTACGGATGGAAGAGTATTGGGTTTACTAGATCAAGTGTCTCATCGTAGACAACTCCCTCTGTTTGTGAGAAACCTCTAGGTAAAGATCTATTTTTTTTTATTTCTCGACACTTCCATCAGTTGCATGCTTGATCTTATAGATCCACTTGGAAGTTACCACAGACTTCCCTTATGGTCCCTCAATAATATCTTATACATCATTATTTAAGATATATTGGTATTCTTCTATTATGGGATATTTCCATACGTGTTCTCATTTTGATTCTCTAAGAAAAGGAGGCTCGACATCAATGAAGTGGCTCATGACTGAAGGATAGCTTTAAAATATCTTTTCCTTTCTCGAGATGTGCCTTGAGAGGCTTGTATGTTTCTCTTCCTCTTACAGACTGAGTCTAGGTAGGTCTTTTATGCCCTATTGCAACATCTTTGAACATATTAAATGGAGAACCTGGATCAACTGGAGTAATGTATGTCTCCCTCTAAACCGCTGAAGGGGGAGAAGGTATTGTCTCACTGTCAATCTCCATCTGAGATTCTCTGGGTCTTTAAAATACTATCTCTTTATCAAGTAAAATTTTCTCTTCTTGTCTCAATCTGTCTCTGACAAGGGGTGTCAATCTGGCATGTCTTTGAAGATTCATTTTATCCTTTCTCTCTAAAGGATCCATATTGGAATTATTCTCTATAGGTACATGAAACTACACTAGGCACCTAAATAACTTGAAGTGTTTAATCTCAAGCTTCATTATGGTGAATACGTTTTGTTCTGCACATATATTTTGTCATGCATGCTTCTACCCATGGAATCCTAGAAGGATTGTGATCATGCATTATAGCATTGATTTTCTCAATCATGGTTCTATTCTTCCTCTTGCTCAAATAGTTTTGACTCCCTGTAATTCAAGTGACTCCCTATGAAGGATAATAATTTTTTTTTCTTGTTAGCCTATCTGGAACAAGAAAACAAAAAGAACCAAGAAAACAATATCTCCTAAAGGAGAATAATGAGTACATCTCTAGAATCAAAACAATTTAAGGAATGTTGTCACAACTACAACACCTACTTGTAATGTAGAAAACTTATAGAAATATAGGTTAGAGGAATGAAAACTACAACAGTCAAACCTGGATTCTTTAATTTGAGTGTTTTTCTTCATATGAATGCACTAATATCCCTCTTGATCCATGACTTCAACAAAGGTTCCTTCCACCTGCAATTTCGCTCATGACAATGATGCAAATAATATATACAAGTGCATACTTGAGGATGTTGATATGATTTATCCAATGGATCTTGGAGGATTTCTATCCTCTGAGATCTTTATGAAGAAGATATTCACAGTGTCACCTTTTTTCATCTTTGTTATTTTGAAGTTGTTCCTTCAATGTAAGGGCTTGAGTAGGTGATTGGCTTCCTTTTCCTGACATCATATTCCTTCCATTCATTGATAGTTGTATTAACCACAATAATTCTTCCTCCGATGTATTGTCTTCCAAGAACTTGAAATTGCTTGATACATAAATCTTATCTTTCATCATAGTTTTGTTCATCATAATTTTTTATTCTTGACAACCCTTTGTCAACTGGGATAGAAAACATAATGGATAACATAGGCTAAAAATTTTATTTTTTATTGGACTTATGATTACCAACAATAAGCCTTTGAAATATAGGAAAACATTGGTGAGCTTAAGAGCTCCTTCAATGAGTTTCATAATGGGGAATATTCCTTTACTTATATTAGACTTATCCTATCAACAAAAGTGTCTATTGGATCAATATGGTCGACCTCTCTAAGTCAGATTATAATAATAACAATAATTATTATTATTAATATTAACTAGATTAATTATCTTTTACATTTATTATTAAACACATTAAGGTGGGGCAGACCTATACTCTTTACATAAAAATTAGGGTTGCAGATAGGTCTGACTCTTGAACAATATATAGCAAAGGATCTGATACACCCACTAGGGGAACATCCATAGGGATTTCATATCTCTCGTTCACTGCATTACATATAAGAACCAAATATTCACACGTTCACCTGTGCTTGTTCACAGCAACGTCCACTCTACAGATCTTCTTTCCCACTACCTCACACAGGAGAATCATCTAGAGTCTTCTCATCAACTTTGTTTCTCAGAGGAGGCTAATACATCATCTTCATTTCTGTTCACATAAGGATGGAACCAACACTTTGGGATTTCACACGTTCACCTTGTGTTCAGCCACAGGCATGTCTAACTCAACAGATTACCTTTCCCACTAGATAATCATCTGGAGTTCTTCTCAACTCTCTGAATGGAGGAGGTCATTTCTACATTCCTAGATCTGTCTCAAGCAGAAACCACATACCCTTCTTAGGGGATTTCTCTCAGGTTTGTAAGCTCAGAGAAACACTCACATAGTTGCAATGATCCACATCTCATAGGTTTGTAAGCTGGAGAATGTCTAACATAGCTGCATTCATCAACAAAAAGATGGCTCCAGAGGTCATGGGCCATGCACCAGGACCTAAACTACCTTATATACTAACATAACACAATATTTAAATGAAAATTTTGGCATAATAGTAAGCACCCTCCATCATTATCAATCTGATATAATTAATACATTTATAAAGAAAAATTGAAGGAGATACAAAATAACCCACCTAAATAAAGGAGTTTTAAAGAAATCCCGTGCAAAGAGGCTTTGAAAATGATAAAAATAATCAATATAATTAATATATTAATTAAAAAATATATGCAAAGGAATTTCCTCCTCAAAGGTCATACATTCAAATCTATAATGGGGTAGGGTATGTATATCTGTTTTGATGTCTCACATATAAGAGGATCTCATTTTGTCGAGAAACAATGCCTAGTATGCGGGAGATGTTCATGGAACATAACACATTAAAATAATAGTAATAATAAATAAATATATATATATATATATATATATATATAGTAAAATTAATGAAATTGTGCCTAAGGTGTAGGACATTCAGTGATGGAGTGTATTGTAAAGAAACTCTGTGATGTTAAAGTCACTTGTTCGAAACGTGCGGGGACAAAAATTCCAACTATGTTAAGGGTTGGTGTGGCTTAAGACGGGTGCAATCCCCAGGTGATTTTGATGGATTATATTCCCCTGAGTTGTGGTTTCGCAACCATAGACTAGTCCTATAGTCACAAACAAACTAGAAAAAAAATAAAAAATATTGAAATATTTTAATATATTTTAATATATCATAAAATATATATTGGTTTGAATTTTTTCTATTTTGGTTTTCCCTAGATTCAATTAGTATATCACTAAAACAATGTATTGGTTGCATGGTAATATATTATAAACTATATTAATATATTAAAAAATATATTAATATTTTTTAACATGTTTTATAATATTAATAATTTTTAGTACTTTAATACTAGTATTAAACCATCATAGATTCATATTAATCTCATATATATCAAGTCCATAGAGGGATACAATCTATTTAGGTGAAAAACTTGAAGAAAAGTTAAATATTTGCATATCAATAGATTTGATCCCTCGATGCTTATAAATCCATGATTAAGATGAATCTATGTTGGTACACCAATTTGGTGTTTAAATCTTAGTTAAAACAAAATTTGATGTTTGGTTTGGCTGTGACCTTCAAATATTTAAAATAAATTATTTTTATTATATTATATTAATAAAAAAAATAAAAAAAACATAAATATTTGTTATTATTATATTATATCAATAAAAAATAATAATAAAATGAATATATAGATGTCATTAATTGATGGGAAGTTATATTATTAATAAACCATTAATAAGAAATACTACAATTTGAGGGTGTATATATACCCGAGGGAATATTAAATGCTATAATTAAAGAATTTATAAAAAACGATGGTTTGCAATAAAAAAGAACCCACCCAAATAAAGGTGTTTAAAAAAAACCATATGAAAATAATATTCAATAAAGATTAATGTCCTTTAATAAATATAAGAACCTCACAATGTGAGGGTTCAAAATGTGGTTCAGGATCTATATTAAAGTGTGGATAGTTTCCCCTGGATGGGGTGTTACATGGGAACAAGTGTCCAAGTGGAGTGGACGATGCCTAGTAGCGCAGTACTAGCCATGTGACTAGATCATGCACCTCCCCTCCTCCCACACTATGAATATGTGCAACTGTCACTCCAGCCAGAGCTCCATTTACTGTTTGATCATGAAGCCCCATGTCTCCTCATCCAATCAATGGGGTTGTATTTATGGTGGTCACCTCTACGTGTGTGAATCTTCCCTCTAAATCTCTTTTCATATCATGCCGCTCCTCGACTATTCCATCAGTTTTTCCTCTTCCAAGTACAGCCACAACCCGATCTGCATTCCTCCTTGGTCCTTGCCTTCTTCATTAGCCAACACTTCATGCCTTCATTCCTTTTCTTTTCTTCGGCCATGCCTCATATTCAGGGAAAATCCAAGTGGGGCTTTGCATGGTATCAAAATAGGCCTCACATGGCCATCTGACCACAACATACCCCGCCATCGTTGCATAGCTCTCTGCCTTCTTTACCTTACTCCTCTGGCTAGTCCTCTCAAAGACAAACTAGCCTCCCACCATTTTATTCTCCATGGGCCTGAACAGTTGACTGGTTCAAACTTCTGGGGAGTTCATTGGGTTTTTCTCCCAGACCTGGCCTCCTCCTCACATCCCGCCTTAGTCATCCCACTGAATCCACCATAGAATTCTGCTTTGGAGCCACCACCTGTGCATCCAAGCCATACCATGTTTCATATGGAATACACCTCCATCCACTAGGAGAAACCATTGGAACAACCACACTCCCCCTTGGAATGGGCCTCCTGCGCAAAGTTTCAACATGGCATGGAAATTCTATAATACCTATCATTCACAATACCCAAGGATGTGGACGACTTAAAGTTCTGTATGGAAATTTTGACCAAGAAAGGGACACAAATGCATCAAATGATTTACAGTCTGTAAGGCCCTCAATGTAACATCCCACTCTGGCGCACTTATAAAACTTATTCTTTGAGGACACTTGCTCGCAAGTGATCTGGATTTTTATGATGATAAAACATTTTTCCTTCTTTATGATGCGTTAAGTCAGATGAAAAGATGTTTTTACTACTTTGATGTAGACAGGTGCTGCTGACTCAGTTTCATTGAGTGTGCAGGGTTTCGGACCTCGAGGATGCAGAGGCATCGACGGAACCCTTGGACTCCGGAGTGAGTCAGGGAGTGTGCTATTTGGGTTGATTCATTTACGGTGATATTGCTTTGTTTTGATGATATGATATTGATTTCATGATATGTTGTTGACATGTTCTGACACGATGGTTGATGATGCAGGCTGACGATAGCTTGCTGACCAGACTCACATATGGAGTAAAGGGGCCACACATGATTTCCAGAGAGATTAAGGGAGAGGTGTGGATAGCAGCCCTGCCACAGCCTACTAGCACTCCTGCCGTGGCTTGAACTGTATGTTAATGATTACCTAGTTCGAGAGGATCCACGATGTCATGAGGGAAGACTGCGACAGTCACTCACGATGATTCTAAGGGGTGCGCAATAAGGCGAGGGCCTTATTCCTTAGACCCCTTAGTCTCCCACAAGTTCACCTGGCGGAGTGTTGACTCTAGGGGTTATAGATGTCTACCAATCAGTCAAGTCGGAGAGTGGCACCCTTGGAGCACGTGGTGCATCCTGAAGGGCATGTCGTGCAAAATAAACACAAGTTGGCGAGTGGCACCCTTGGAGCACGTGGTGCATCCTGAAGGGCACGTCGCACAATAGAAGCAAACGAGGCGAGTGGCACCCTTGGAGCATGTAGTGCATCTTGAAGGGCACGTCGCATTGATGAGGATATTGAGACCAACCTAGATGACCCTAAGACCATAACACCTTAAGAGATTCTTAAAAACAACTCCCCTAATAAAGTGTCACCCAGTTCAATCTAAACATAAATTTAAAACATCTCTAAGATAAAATTGGTTTAGCCTTAAGAATAGACCCTACAAAAAATAAACGCAAGGGCGTAAACAAAAACCCTCCTAGGTGTTAGTTAAAGTATTATTAAATTAAGGGGGGGGGGTAAAGTAATGAGGGAGATAAATTAAGTGAAACCCATGGCTTTTAAATTATAAAGAAGAATTAAAATTATTAAAGTGTGGAAGCATAAAAGTTAGGATTTTAGAAATACAATGAAAAGATTAATAAGTGCTTTATCCTTTTGGTTTTTAAAAAAAAATAAAAAATAAAATAAAAATAAAAAGAGGAAAGGAACAAATAATAGAAATAAGGAAACTTGAAATAAAGGAAAGTAGGGGACATAGGGTAAAAAGAAAAAAGGAATCAACAGTTAAGGAGTTACTAAAAATCAACAACTTCATTTTAGGAAAGTTATTAAAAGCATGACAGGGGATCTAGGAACCCTAGGAGTAATTTTAGGAGAGACTTTAGGGGGGGTGAGGGAAATGAGTCTTTTATTTAAATTAAAGAATATAATTTTGGAGAAACATGGGGGATGAGTGACACTTGGACAACAGATAATTTTTAGAGGATTGTCATTAAAAATTAAATTAATAATGATTTAGGGAAAGTAGGTGGGTCTCAAATTGCTATATAAAGGAAGGGGAAAAGAAGGAAGAAATGAGGAACAATTAGCGTAACGTTACGCTGCCGGATTGTGGCTTGACTGTTTGCTTGTGAGGAGTTGGGAATTTCTCAGCTGTGTTTGGAGTGGTAGCTTAGCCTTGGAGGCGAGATGAGAAGCTAGTCTTATCTCTGGATCTTGTGTGGCCCCTTTGCGGCTCGGGGGGCTAAGGGGGAAGCAAAGTACCCCTAGTGATTGGCTAGGAGGTACCGGTGTAGTCTCTATGGTTGGCGAGCGGGAGCGGCGTGGAGCAGGAGCGGCAAGGAGCGTGGGGTCATCATTCGAGGCAGGAGTTAAGGCAATAGTATGATTGTATTTTAGTAGATTGGATTGCCTTACTACTTATGCTAGGATTGGTATATCGGTGTAATGGATTGATAGGGTTACTGTTGTTACCTACCTCTGTTAATAAAGTTATTTACCTCTATTATTTAAATAGATAAATAAAAATTGTGTAATTATCAATGTTGTAAATTTACTGTGCAAATTCTGAGTGAATTCTAGCCTTGCATCTCCATTCGAATTTTACTGCACAATGTCCATTTTTTTATATGGATACAGTGATTTTGTTTCCAAAAAAAAAAAATGTATATATATAAATAAATGGTTAGGTAATTTGTTACTGAAGTTGGTTCTGGAAATTTTGTTCTTGCATGCCATGGGTTGCGGTCTGTTTTGGGCCTGCGGTTGAATTTTTAAATAATTTTAAAACAGATCGACTTAGTATGTTGTGTAAAAATTTTGTTACCTCTGCCAATTTTAGCTAAAATTTTGAATTAGAACCAATCCATAGAGCCATTCAGATTCAATCGATATTAATCATGTCAAGGATACTTTAGACTTTAGTTAGGAAAGATATTATGTCACCGACATCATAATCACAGGATTACGATTTTTAGATTCAGAACAGCTTTGAGTTTATGCCTTTTAGGCCTGCAATCAACTCAAGAGAGTTCTGTTGACATAGTTGGACAATTTATTTTTTCTGCACAGTAATACGAAGGCTTTGTTTTTATTTCTTTAGCAAAATAAAAAGATAAACTACAGGATACTTGATGGTAACAGTTAGAGACCTGAGTAGCCTAACGATGAATATTGAATTGTCAAAAGCCCAAGCTGAGATTATAATAGTGCAAGCCACTGCCTAGTAAATATCCAAGAATGGCAGGTGAAAATTTCCAGAATATTTTAAAAACTAATGTTTGGTATCAATTATAAGATGAACGACCACAGGTACTCTCATCCAGAACAACCAGCCAGGATACTATAACCGGTAATCCATTCTAGGATGTACTTTGACAAGAAAGATATCCTTATCAAGTAGTTGATTGGATTCTGACCGTGTCCGACTCAGCTTCTTACACACTCACAAAAGAAAAAAAAACCAACATCAATTCGCATAATAAATCCCCAAGCAATGAATAGAATGAAAGAATTTTATTACAAGTACCTCTGCAATAATCTGAGCGCCATAGTATAAAACCGACGATCGCTCTATAGTCACCTTTCACTTTAAAATTCTGTTGTTCTTCCTCAGTATCTTACGGCATGTACACATTCGCTGAGGTTTTTAGCTGCAACACCGATGACGTCCTCGCGCTAAACAACAATCTCGTCGAATCCATATTCTCCCCACAAAATGCTTCCCAATTGTGGTTAATGCTCACAAGTTTCCAGTTTCAACTTTTTACCCAAGGTATTATGTCACAGTACCAGTGATCTTTTAGATTTCACTGCGATATATTTTAGACAATATCCACCATGAATTCGAATAAGCATTTTCGTGGTCCTTTGGCCCGATCCACTTTTTCTGGTGCTGCCTTTATTACTCAACCCAATCTCCTGGAAAAATGACGTCCCCATGCAGCGCAGTAGCTATCAGTTGGACCTGCACTGGGACTGTGGCCACCAGTTGATACCTTGCTGGTGTTAGACCACCTTTTCCAATGCCACCTTGCTTATTGGGGTGTCAACGAGATCTCTTTTTTTTGAATTTGTGATGGCCGACCACAAAGACAACACAAAGTATATTTTATTATTTGATTTACAGCATCACCATACCTATTCATTATTGGTTGCCAAAATTTTTATTCCTTAATGGGCGAAATGGACTGGCCACAAACCGCGTGTATTTTTTCTCACAGACCTCTAATTTAAGGAAATTGACATTTATGCTATTAATTATAGAGTGCCAAATCCCCATTGCTTTATTGGCTTCTGAAAGGCTATGGTAATGAAAGGTTAATATGAATGCTAATATTTATGGATTGTCGGTTTCCAATGCGACTTTTAGTTGTGGAATGTTAATGACAGGGTAAATTAAAATGAACGTTATTGTTGCGATTACTTTATGGTTATCTAATTATAAAATGAAATGAATGTTATTATGATTTACTCGCTGGCAGCCTACAAGAAGTATGATAACTAATATTTTGTTGCAGAGTTAATTGACCTGAAATGTAATATGTTGGAATGGATGAAAGTAACGTAATGTAATGCTAAGATATTATATAGTGTAATGTTTCAAGTTAATACTAACATTCATGATAATGTAACTGTTAATATGTTCATCATTTATGATAATGACATCACCGCTTATGTATTAAGGTTAGCACAGAATTGCCATGTGATTTTTATTAATGCGAGTCATTGTAGTACAAAAGGTAGTATCGAAATCATTTCTTGGTGTTGCTATTATCATATCGATTGTTAGTAATAACATGTGATTGTAATATCTTGAACCAAGTATTAATAAGATTTCGTGACTTAATAATGGGGAATTGATATTTATTGGGATTACCTTAAGTTAATATACTCATTGATTCATGAAATCTTAACTGGAGTAAGTGGTCTATAATTAATCACAGTGGAGTCATAGACGATGCCTTGGCTTGATCTCAGTGGGTCGTTGTCTAGGTCCTTCTGACTTCCATCTCTCGTAGAGGTCGTGGTTGTCCTTGATTGTAATATTGGGTGGTCTTTCATTGCTTGGTCTGCTTTTGACGGGTGGCATATAGACACCTCCTTATAGCCTGAGTATATATGTCTGTGTGTGGGATTATTTCTGTGTAAAGAATTCAGTGCCATATCAAGAGTCTCCAGCCCTTTAAAGGCAGGGTTTCCACTCTTGCGACACACCTGATAGAGATTTATTAGTTTCTGCCTGAGCAGTCGGCTAGGAGCCTGTCTAATCTTCTTTTGAGAAGACATAAGACTAAACACCCTACTTTTCTGTGCAGAAATAGTAAACTCTACTGTTGGATTCTTCCATCTTTGACTGTACTGTACTTAACACCTGGTGTCGTTTTCTGCTTACAGCTACTAGTGGTACGCCTTATGTCTAGGGGCATTCATTTCTTGTTGTCACTGTGATATGTTGGGGTCATCTTGTTGTGTTCATCTTGCTTGCGTCTTGTTCTAGGTCAGGTTACTAGTTTCTGCATGAGTAGTCGGCCAGGAGCCTGTCTAATCTTCTTTCGAGAAGACATAAGACTAAACGCCCTACTTTCCTGTGCAGAAATAGTAACCCTAACACCATGGATTATTCCCTCTGTGTTCTTACTGTACACCCCCAATATGTCTTAATGTTTGTGTTGTGCACCTTATGCCTATGGTCGTATATTGTTGCAGTTACTCATTCTGTGCCTTCAGTCTTCTTGTGCTGAACATTGTGGTTGCATCTTGTTGGTTGTCGAGTGGCGACGTAGAGTCAAGTGTGTTTGTTACTTCTACACGCACGCACACACCTTAGAAAAAAAAACAATTGCACCTGTTCTCAGAGTTGTTTTCGTAACGAGGAGGTCGTTACATATGGTATCAAAGCTGGTTCGAGCCGCAACGTGGGATTCGCTACAACTTTCATTGACATGATTATATTTTATTATTCTGGTGTTGATTGAGTTGATTGTGTGTGTGTAGGTAATCATGGTTAGAGGACACCGCTGAGGCAGACGACGGGGTGCTAGAGGAGGAGGCATGATGCCTCCAGTAGCATCCATGCCTGAGGGGTCTAACCCCCAGGGAGGCGAGCAGGTTCTTGGACAAGAGCATATCACGGTTTTCGATGTCGTAGAGATGATGAGATCTTTCCAGCGCATGTCCGAGGCGCTGATCAACCGATTGGACAGAGATGAGGCCAGGGCGCCAGTACCCGCTGAGGTTCTATCACGCGCCCTGGTCGTTACAGGTAGCATTCACCATGAACTCGAGAAGGTAAAATTTTCTGAGTTCTTTGGTGCCCCAGACGGTGTAGCCGCTGAGGCATGGTTGGAGAATATGGCGATGTGCTTTGCACTTCGTGATTATACCTCCAACATGAAGGTCCACATGGTGGTCTTCCAACTGAAGGGGAGCGCTCTTCTATGGTGGAAGACGCTCCTGCCGCAACTAAACATGGCCGTTGAAGACGTGTCATGTTAACTGTTCGAGGAACGGTTTCAAGAGAGGTATCTTTCAAAGGAATTCATTGAGCTTCAGCTCAATGAGTTCAACGCTTTATGACATGGAGGTCGTACGGTGCTCGAGTACGAGGCATGTTTTATGGAGCTGCTCCAGTATGCCCTGCACCTGAACACTGAGAAGCTCAAGGACAACAGGTTCGTGTTTGGCCTTAACGACAGCCTACGTGAAAAGGTTAGGATTCTGATGCCTCAAACCTTGCACGACGCTGTCCAAAAGGCCCTCATAGCAGAGGAGGAGCTTATCAGTGGGGGTCATACCAGGACTCCAGCGGGACCTGCAGGACAGGGTTCATCTGGTATGCCGCAGCAGTAGACACCAACGAGACATACGTCAGGGTATCATGGCTTCCAGAGGGCATCCACTTTTGCTACACCCTGACGGTCGCTGCCTCAGCGACGGACACCTTATCGAGGACCATAGTAGCAGCAACAGCTTCGCCCGCAGCAACAACAGTTTAGGCCTGTTCAGCAGAACAGACCAGGTTTTCAGGCTAGTGGGTCGTCATCTTCTACTTCGGGTACCAGGACTACTGGGATGAAGAAGGGGTGTTGGACGTGTGGGGAGCCACACTACCAACGCGACTGTCCTATGGAGAGGACTAGAGCATCTGGATCAGCCAGACCCACTACAGTGGGAGATATGTGCAAGGCCCATCGGATTCATGCAACAGTGAATAACCGCCAAGCAGAGCACCAGTCTACTGGGCTCGAGACGACAGGTACTATCGCTGACTAGACCCTTAGTATTTTGATAGAACTAGGAGCTACTGAGAGTTTCATTTCTGGTGCAGTGCTAAAAAGGATTAAGGTCAAGGAAGTCGAATAGGATGATTTTAGCTTCATGGAGATGGCTTCGGGAGCCAAACAGAAGGTCAGAGGAAAGGTTACGGGTTCTGCCCTTAACCTGGGAGATTTTGTCATGAGGGTCAACTTGTACGTCACGATCTTAGGATCTTATGACGTCGTGATGGGTATGGATTGGTTGGAAACGCATGAGGCAATACTCAACTATAATACAAAGAGGTTGATCTTGATCAATGATGAAGGACAGAGACGGGTAATTGTAGGACGGAATCAGGGAGTATCCCTGAGGTTCGTCTCTTCCATACAGTTACAAAAGAGTATGTGCAAGGGGTACAAGTTTTATGCGATCCTGGCGCTAAACGAAAGGGGAGTAGCAGAAGGTCTAGAACACCTTCCGGTGGTGAAGGATTTTGCAGACGTATTTCCAGAGGACTTGCCTGGGATGCCACCAGAAAGAGAATTGGAGTTTACTATAGACCTAAAACCGGGGACCGAACCGATAGCAAGAACTCCTTATCGGATGTCGACCGTAGAGTTGCAAGAGTTAAAAATGCAACTGAAGAGTTGCTGGACCTGGGACTGATATGTCCTAGTGTGTCACCATGGGGTGCACCGGTTATTTCATTTGAAAGAAGGACGAATCATGGAGGCTTTGCATTGACTACCGTCAATTGAACAAGGCTACGATCAAGAATCAATATCCCTTACCAAGAATTGATGATCTGTTCGATCAAATGAAGGGAGCGACGATGTTCTCCAAGATCGATTTGCGATCAGGGTATCACCAGTTACAGATCAAGGAGGATGACATCCCTAAGACCGCTTTTAAGACGATATTTGGACATTATGAGTTTATTGTTTTACCTTTTGGACTGACAAACACCCCAGGGGTATTCATTAGTTTGATGAACGAGGTGTTTCGCGAGTACTTGGACAAGTTCGTCCAAGTATTCATTAACGACATTTTTATCTACTCTCGGACGATAGAGGAGCATGATGATCACTTGCGCTTGGTACTACAGTGTCTGCGAGAGAACAAATTGTATGGGAAGTTTTCCAAATGCTCTTTTTATCAATCAAGGATTCACTACTTAGGGCATCTCATCTCTAACGAAGGTATCGCTATGGATCCAACCAAGGTTGAGGCTATTATGGAATGGCCTATGTCGAAGAATGTCACAGAAGTGCATAGTTTTATGGGTTTAGCCGGATACTATCGACGGTTTGTCGAGGGATTTTTGAAGCTAACAAGTCCAATCACGAAATTACGGAAGAAACACAAGAAGTTAGTTTGGACTGAGAAATGCGCGGAAGCATTTTGAAGGCTTAAGGAGTTGTTGACAACAACGCTGATACTAAAGGTCCCTGACATGGATGTAGACTTCTTGGTATGCACTGACGCATCCAAAGAAGGTTTAGGTGGAGTCTTGATGCAAGACGGACGAGTGATTGCTTACATATCGAGAAAATTGAGAAGGCATGAGGAGAATTACGCGATGCATGATTTGGAGTTATTAGCCATTGTTTATGCCTTGAAGGTTTGGAGACACTACCTTGTTGGATGAAAATTTGAATTAAAGATTGATCATTGTGGACTACAACACATTTTAACGCAAAGCGACTTGAACGCGCGACAACGACGTTGGCTGGAATTGCTTAGCGAGTACGACTTTGAGATTACTTACATAAAGGGGATAGTGAATCGAGTAGCTGATGCTTTGAGTCGAAGACCATGCATATTTTCGGTGATGCCTCTTCAGACGAACCTACGTGAGAAGATTCTCTCTTTACAGTGTGACGATGACTGGTACAAAGAAGTCGAGAATTTTATCGGACAAAACACAATGATGGTACCACGATATGAGGGATTTTCCTTTGATCGCGATGGGTTATTGAGGTTTAGAGGTCGGATCTACGTACCGCCAAATGACGAGTTGAGGATCTTGATCCTGAGCGAGGCTCATAGAACAGTTTACATGGCTCACCCAGGAGTTACGAAGATGAGGGCATACCTTAAACCCTTATTCTTCTGGGAGGGAATGAAGGCCGAAATAGTCAACTATGTGGCTAAATTTCTAGACTGTCAGCAAGTAAAGGCTGAACATAGACATCCAACAGGATTACTTCAACCACATGCCATTCCAGAATCGAAATGGGAAGTTATTTCGATGGAATTTATTGTTGGATTTCCACTGATGGCAAGGAGACACGACTCGATTTTTGTAGTAGTAGACACTCTGACGAAGAGTGCTCACTTTATTCCTATGCGTACGACGTATCAGGAACCTGACATAGTGAGGGTTTTCATCAGTGAGATTGTGAGGCTGCAAGATGTGCCTAAGAAGATTATATCCGATAGAGGATCGGTGTTTAACAGACGATTTTGGACAAGTTTTCAAGAGGCCTTGGGAACTCAACTTAACTTTAGTACTGCATATCACCCCGAGACTGATGGACAGACCAAACGAATGAACCAAACCTTGGAAGACATGTTGCGCATGTACGTGATGGACCAACAAAAACGTTGGGAGGAATTCTTGCCTCTAGTAGAGTTCTCTTATAACAATAGTTACCAGAGCACCATTAAGATGGCGCCTTTTGATTTTCTTTATGGGCGACCGTGTCAGACGCCCTTGAGTTGGGATCGGCTTGAGGATAGGGTCCTGGTGGGAGCAGAAGCGATCCAGGAAATGGAAGAGTAGATGCAAACCATAAGACAAAGGATTAAAGAAGCGCAGGATCGACAGAAGAGTTATGCCGATGTGCACTGAGTCGACCGTAGTTACGAGGTCGACGACAGAGTTTTCTTACGGGTTAAACCGCATAAGATTTCGATCAAGTTTGGAAAGGGAGCTAAACTCTCTCCGAGGTTCGTGGGACCTTTCGAGATTATGGAGAGAAAGGGGCCCATGACCTATCGACTAGCCTTGCTTGATTCTTTGAGGCGTATGCACGATGTTTTTCATGTATCTGTTTTGAGACATTACATTAGTGATCCTACACACGTGATTGACATGAGTTCCTTGCAGGTATCGGACGAGGGAACGCTCACGGCTGAGCCAGTCCACATTTTAGATCATCGCGTTTGACAGTTACGGCGTTGAATGATAGAACAGGTCAAGGTCCAGTGGGACAGTTATAGTCCGCACTCAGCGACCTGGGATGACGCATATGATATGCGCCAGCAGTTTCCATTTTTGTTTCATAGATAGACTTATGATACTGTGGTATTTATGATATTGTGGTACATTTATTTCGGCATTTATATTGAGAAACTTCGGGACAAAGTTTAGACCAAGAGGGGGTGTATGTAACATCCCCCTCTGGCGCACTTACCAAACTTATTCTTTGAGGACACTTGCTCGCAAGTGATCTAGATTTTTATGATGATAAAACATTTTTCCTTCATTATGATGCATTAAGTTAGATGACAGGATGTTTTTACTACTTTGATGTAGACAGGTGTTGCTGACTCAGTTTCATTGTGTGTGCAGGGTTTTGGACCTGGAGGATGCAGAGGCATCGACGAAACCCTTGGACTCTGGATTGAGTCAGGGAGTGTACTATTTCGGTTGATTCATTTACGGTGATATTTCTTTGTTTTGATAATATGATATTGATTTTATGATATGTTGTTGACATGTTCTGACATGATGGTTGATGATGCATGCTGACGATAGCTTGCCGACCAGACTCACATATGGAGTGAAGGGGCCACACATGATTTCCAGAGAGATTAAGGGAGAGGTGTGGACAGTAGCCCTACCACAGCCTACTAGCACTCCCGCCGTGGCTCGAACTGTAGGTTAATGATTACCTAGTTCGAGAGGATCCACGATGCTGTGAGGGTAGACTGCGACAGTCACTCACGATGATTCTAAGGGGCGCGCAATAAGGCGGGGGCCTCATTCCTTAGAGCCCTTAGTCTCCCACAAGTTCAACTGGCGGAGTGTTGACTCCAGGGGTTATAGATGTCTACCAATCAGTCAAGTTGGCTAGTGGCACCCTTGGAGCACGTGGTGCATCCTGAAGGGCACGTCGCGCAAAAGAAACACAAGTTGGTGAGTGTCACCCTTGTAGAATGTGGTGCATCATGAAGGGAACGTCGCGCAACAGAAGCAAACGAGGTGAGTGGCACCCTTGGAGCACGTAGTGCATCCTAAAGGGCACGTCACATTGATGAGCATATTGAGACCAACCTAGATGACCCTAGGACCGTAACGCCTTAAGAGATTCTTAAAAATGACTCCCATAATAAAGTGTCACCCAGTTCAATATAAACATAAATTTAAAACATCTCTAAGATAAAATTGGTTTAGTGTTAAGAACAGACCCTACAAAAAATAAACGCAAGGGCGTAAACTAAAACCCTCCTAGGTGTTCGTTAAAGTCTTCTTAAATTAAGGGGGGGGGTAAAGTAATGAGGGACATAAATTAAGTGAAACCCATGGCTTTTAAATTAACAAGAAGAATTAAAATTATTAAAGTGTGGAAGCATAAAAGTTAGGATTTTAGAAATACAATGAAAAGATTAATAAGTGCTTTATCCTTTTGGGTTTTAAAATAAAATAAAATAAATAAAAAAAAAAAGAGGAAAGGAACAAATAATAGAAATAAGGAAACTTGAAATAAAGGAAACTTAATAAAGGAAAGTAGGGGACACAGCGTAAAAAGCAAAAGGGAATCAATAGTTAAAGAGTTACTAAAAATCAACAACTTCATTTTAGGAAAGTTATTAAAAGCATGAGAGGGGATCTAGGAACGCTAGGAGTAATTTTAGGAGCGACTTTAGGGGGGGTGAGGGAAATGAGTCTTTTATTTAAATTAAAGAATATAATTTTCGAGAAACATAGGGGATGAGTGACACTTGGATGGGAGAGAATTTTGACAGGATTGTCATTAAAAATTAAATTAATAATGATTTAGGGAAAGTAGGTGGGTCTCAAATTGCTATAAAGGAAGGGGAAAAGGAGGAAGAAAGGAGGAACGGTTAGCGTAACGTTACGCTGGCAGATTGTGGCTTGACTGTTTGCTTGTGAGGAGTTGGGAATTTCTCAGCTGTGTTTGGAGTGGTAGCTCAGCCTTGGAGGTGAGCTAAGAAGCTAGTCTTATCTCTGGATCTTGTGTGGCCCCTTTTTGGCTCGAGGAACTAAGGGGAAACCAGAGTACCCCTAGCGATTGGTTGGGAGGTACCGGTGTAGTCTCTATGGTTGGGGAGCGGGAGCGGTGTGGAGCAGGAGCGACACAGAGCGCGGGGTCACCATTCGAGGTAGGAGTTAAGGAAATAGTATGATTGTATTTTAGTAGATTGGATTGCCTTACTACTTATGCTAGGATCAGTATATCAGTGTAATGGATTGATAGGCTCACTGTTGTTACCTACCTCTGTTAATAAAGTTATTTACCTCTGTTATTTAAATAGATAACGAAAATTTGTGTAATTATCAATGCTGTAAATTTACTGTGCAAATTCTGAGTGAACTCTAGCCTTGCGTCTCCATCCGAATTTTAATACGCAATGTTCGTTTTTGTATATGGATACAGTGATTTTGTTTCCGAAAAAAAAAATGTATATATATAAATAAATGGTTAGGTAATTTGTTACTGAAGTTGGTTCTGGCAATTTCAGTCTTGCATGCCATGGGTTGCATTCTGTTTTGGGCCTGCAGTTGAATTTTTAAATAATTTTAAAACATATCGACTTAGTATGTTGTGTAAAAATTTTCTTACCTCTGCCAATTTTAGCTAAAATTTTGAATCAGAGCCAATCCATAGAGCCATTCAGAGTCAATCAATATTAATCATGTCAAGGATACTTTAGACTTTAGTTAGGAAAGATACTATGTCACCGATATCATAATCACAGGATTACGATTATTATATTCAGAATAGCTTTGAGTTTATGCCTTTTAGGCCTGCAATCAACTCAGAAGAGTTATGTTGACATACTTGGACAATTTTTTTTTTCTGCACAATAATACGAAGGCTTTGTTTTTATTTCTTTAGCAAAATAAAAAGATAAGATACAGGATACTTGATGGTAAAAGTTAGAGACCTGAGTAGCCTAACGATGAATCTTGACTTGTCAAAAGCCCAAGCTGAGATTATAATAGTGCAAGCCACTGCCCAGTAAATATCCAAGAATGGCAGGTGAAAATTTCCAGAATATTTTGAAAACTAATGTTTGGTGTCAATGATAAGATGAACGACCTCAGCTGCTCTCATCCAGAACAACCAGCCAGGATACTATAACCGGTAATCCATTCTAGGATGTACTTTGACGAGAAAGATATCCTTATCAAGTAGTTCATTGGATTCTGACCGTGTCCGACTCAGCTTCTTACACACTCACAAAAGAAAAACAACCAACATCAATTCTCATAATAAATCCCCAAGCAATGAACAGAATGAAAGAATGTTATTGAAAGTACCTCTGCAATAATCTGAGCACCATAGTAGAAAACCGACGATCTCTCTGTAGTCACCTTTCACTTTAAAATTCCACTGTTCTTCCTCAGTATTTTACGGCATGTACACATTCGCTGAGGTTTTCAGTTGCAGCACAGATGACGTGCTCGTGCTGAAAAACAATCTCACCGGATCCATTTTCTCCCCACGAAATGCTTCCCAATTGTGGTTAATGCTCACAAGTTTCCAGTTTCAACCTTTTACCCAAGGTATTACGTCACAGTACCAGTGATCTTTTAGATTTCACTACGATATATTTTAGACAATATCCACCATGCATTCGAATTGGCATTTTCGTGGTCCTTTGGCCCGAGCCACTTTTGCTGGTGTCTCCTTTATTACTCAACCCAATCTCCTGGAAAAACGATGTCCCCATGCAGCACAGTAGATATCAGTTGGACCTGCACTGGGACTGTGGCCACCAGTTGACAGCTTATTGGTGTTAGACCACCTTTTCCAATGTTGCCTTGCTTATTTTGGTGTCAGCGAGATCTCTTTTTTTTTGAATTTTTGATGGCCAACAACAAAGACAACACAAATTATATTTTATTATTTTATTTACAACATCACCATACCTATTCATTACTGGTTGCCGAAATTTTTATTCCTTAATGGGTGAAATGGACTAGCCGCAAACCGCATGTCTTTTTGCTCACGGACCTCTAATTTAAGGAAATTGACATTTATGCTATTAATTATAGAGGTCCAAATCCCCATTGCTTTATTGGCTTCTGAAAGGCTATGGTAATAAAAGGTTAATATTAATGCTAATATTTACGGATTGTCGGTTTCCAATGCCACTTTTAGTTGTGGAATGTTGATGACAGGGTAAATTAAAATGAACGTTACTGTTGCGATTACTTTATGGTCATCTAATTGTAAAATGAAATGAATGTTATTATGATTTACTCGCTGGAAGCCTAAAAGAAGTATGATAACTAATATTTTGTTGCATAGTTAATTGACCTGAAATGTAATATGTTGGAATGGAAGAAAGTAACGTAATGTAATGCTAAGATATTATATAGCATAATGTTTCAGGTTAATACTAACATTCATGATAATGTAACTGTTAATATGTTCATCATTTATGATAATGACATCGCCGCTTATGTATTAAGGTTAGCACAGAATTGCCATGTGATTGTTATTAATGCCATTCATTGTGGTACAAAAGGTACTATCAGAATCATTTCTTGGTGTTGCTATTATCATCTCGACTGTTAGTAATAACATGTGATTGTAATATCTTGAACCAAGTATTAATAAGATTTCATGACTTAATAATGGGGAATTCAGATTTATTGGGATTACCTTAAGTTAATATACTCGTTGATTCATGAAATCTTAACTGGAGTAAGTGGTCTATAATTAATCACAGTGGAGTCATAGATGATGCCTTGTCTTGATCTCAGTTGGTCGCTGTCTCCCATAGAGGTCGTGATTGTCCTTGATTATAATACTGGGTGGTGTTTCATTGCTTGGTCTGCTTGTGACGGGTGGGATATAGACACCTCCTTGTATCTTGAGTATATATGTCTGTGTGTGGGATTATTTATGTGTAAAGAATCCAGTGCCGTATCAAGAGACTCGGGCCCTTTAAATGTAGGGTTTTCACTCTTGTGACACACCTGACAGAGATTTATTAGTTTCTGCCTGAGCAGTCGGCCAGGAGCCTATCTAATCTTTTTTCGAGAAGACATAAGACTAAACGCCCTGCTTTTCTGTGCAGAAATAGTAAACTCTACTGTTGGATTCTTCCATCTGTGACTGTATTGTACTTAACACCTGGTATCGTTTTCTGCTTACAGCTGCTAGTGGTATGCCTTATGTCTAGGGGCGTTCATTGCTTGTTGTCACTGTGATATGTCGGGGTCGTCTTGTTGTGTTCGTCTTGCTTGCGTCTTGTTCTAGGTTAGGTTACTAGTTTCTGCCTGAGCAGTCGGCCAGGAACTTGTCTAATATTCTTTTGAGAAGACATAAGAGTAAACGCCCTGCTTTCCTGTGCATAAATAGTAACCCTAAGACCATGGATTCTTCCCTCTGTGTTCTTACTGTGCACCCCCAGTATGTATTAATGTTTGTGTTGTGCGCCTTACGTCTATGGTCGTATATTGTTGCAGTTACTCGTTGTGTGCCTTCAGTCTTCTTGTGATGAACATTGTGGTTGCGTCTTGTTGGTTGTTGAGTGGCGATGTAGAGTCAAGTGTGTTTGTTACTTCTACACGCATGCACACACCTTAGAAAAAAAAAAAAATTCACATGTTCTTAGAGTTGTTGTCCTAACGAGGAGGTCATTACACTCAACACTCCCTAGACTAGGCCTCCAATACACTAATGACCTCAGTGTTGTTCTTGGCTCTAGTTCTCCAAATTCCAGTAGTAGGCAACTTAGTGGAGGTCTTAGCTTCAGCTATCCAGGTGCCAACAATGGACATCTTAACAAGCAACAAATTGTCTCTATGCGCTATGACACCTGCACATGTGTGAGACTGCATGGCATGTTTTTTGTTTTGTTTATGCTTACAGAAGTGTAATTTTGGATATATTTTTTTTTTCATGTCATAAGTCAGTCCTAGTTGTTATAGAAGGTCAACATATATGAACAAATTAGTTTCCCCATGGGGAGATTATGTTCCACATGATTAAACCTGGGGTCTTTTTTGGTTTTGGAGGTACTTCCTGAATTGGTTTCCCTCTGGTGAAATTTAGCATTCATGGTCTTTGAACACTCATGAATCTACTATATTTTTTCTTTTGAAAGGTAATTTATACATACTTACGTAAAAAAAAAGTGTTCAGAGTTGGGATTTTACAGTCTTAAATTGAATTGTGGTCCTAGAACCAATACTAGGGGTGAATTTTTAGCACTTTGGATTATCATGTTCTTTTCACATTTTAAAGAGATTAAAATTTTACAGTTAGTTGGTGACTCAAAGGTAATAGTTAACTGGCTTTCCTTTAAAAACAATCTGCATGTGAGTAAACTACAACCTTGAATGTCAAAAATTTGACAATTGAGTGGAAACTTATAGCATTTGAAAGCCCACCATATTTACAAGGAATACAAAAAGGAATCCTATTAGTTATCAAAGAAGGATTTACAATTGGAAATTGTGTTATTTTATGCAAAAGGGACAAGAATTCATACATAGCATTTTAAAATAATGACAATTCTACAAACTTTTTTAGTAAAAAATGGAAGACTATGCTATGTTTATAAAAATATTTTTTTAAGGATGGCTTTGTATTTTGATACTATATGTCATACAGGTTTTGGCTATGTAAGAGGATCGAGATCTAGAAAAATAAAATATGTTTTTTTTTTGTAAAAGACAATATTATGTTTACAAGTTTTTTTTTTCTACTTGGAAAAACAAAAGATAAATGTCCTTCAAAATAAAGTAAGGAATAAGTAAAGTAACAAATGTAATTAATATATTAGTTAAAAAATATCATGAAAAGGTATTTCTTCCTAAGAGGTTATATGTTTAAACCTAAATGAATAGATGTAATTAATATGTTAATTAAGATGACCTTATGAAAATGTATTTCCTCCTAGAAAGTTATATCTACAATTCTAAAAAGGGTATCATATGCACATCTCCATAGACTTTAGTAGACAAATAGCTAAGAGAAGGGATCCCTCATCCCATAAACAAGGGATTCACATACACCAATGTGATGTTTCATTCATCTATGACTTAGGTTATTATTATTAAAAAATAATAATGTAGTCTAAAGGTCCTACATTTTGCACTTTTCCTATGAGTGAAATGTAATTAGTAATTGTTGGTATTGCAGAATTGAATTGTTAGAGTCTATATAATCATAGATTTTTTAGGTTTTTTCATGGACCTCAATTTATTTGTGCATTAAAAAATGCAACTTAAGCAATAGAAAAAAAAACAAATAAATATTACAACAATATCTGAAAGCTCAATATTTTACTAGAGGGAATTGAACCCAAATGGAGAGGATAAAAATTGTTCCTTTCAACAACTCAAACTAACTAAAATCCTCTCTCTCTCTCTCTCTCTCTCTCTCTCTCTCTCAACAAATCAAACTAACTATAATTATTATTATTTTATATTTTATATTATGTACAATAGGTAAATAATTTTATATCTTTTTTGCATTCGTAAAATTAAAACATCACCACATAATAAAAATCCACACCATTGACACATCATCCTAATTAATAATGACACATAATCAATGCATCAACAAAATAAATATTGACACATCATATATTAATCACTACATAAGCCAATTCATCAAGTTCATATGAAGGCAACATCATTATCAATCAATCAACATATAACATAAGGAAAATACCCACCCAACCTATGATGCATGGTTAGGACCTCCAATACACATAAGAAATGCTCAAGTCTAGGATTCAACCGATTGATTTTGACCACTTAAGGTCTCAGGACTAGCGATTGTTCTGAGGAACAAAGATCTGTCTAAATCCAATAGCCCATCATAACCACAATCCCAATGAGATCATCAATCTTCACCTAATCATCAATTATTCATGGTGCAACAAGATATTTTATCACACTTAGAAATCTTCAAGCGATAATGGATGTGAATGAGTAAGAAAATATTTCATGAAGAACAATAAATCAAAGTGTAATTAAAATATTAATCTCATGCAAATTAACTATACATCTTTATATTAATGAATATCCTCTAGTAGTATGTCATGGAAAAGATAAATTACATTGTCATTGTGAGAACCTGTAACAAATCAATCTTAGCATAATAATTCCTATCACCACTTTTATATTATGTATCCATTAGAAGCATAATAAAATAATTTCTAATATACATTAATAAGAAGTCAATTCTTAGCATATCCCTCCTTAAAGAGATAAGAGGGTCAATCATAACATCAATATGGAAGGATTCAATGACAACCTAAATCTCTAATTTAAATTAAAAGGAAGAACAAATCTTATTTAAAACAATATATGAGAACCTCAAGGCTAAAATAAAAATACAAATTGAAGTTTAGAGGACCAAATCTTATTTTAACAATATGAGAAATCTAGGCTACCTTACTTGCATATCCTTTTAACAAAAAGGTCAAGAATATATTGAAAACTCATAAGGAATCTCCCCCTCCTTCATATCTATAACTAAGGACTATAAGAAGTTCACTTCATAACATTAATAAACCAATATTATTGAGGCTACATAAATGTTCTTATACAAAGATCGATAGGTTTTCAATTCCATCTAAGTAGCATGTAGAACAAGACCTATTAAATAATAAAGGTAGCGACTCCGAGATGACTTGTAAAACCATTAAGGAGAACAAGACCTATTAAATAATAAAGGTAAGGACTCCAAGATGACTTGTAAAACCATTAAGGAACCCAAGGAAGACCCCACTAGAAACATATTATTTCCTATGCTATCTCAAAAGTTCTTTAAATATTTAAGGTATTTATTTTCTTTTAATTAAATTTTAAAGGAAGGGTCAGAGAACAAGGGTATCACTAGAAGAGAGGCTCGACTAAATCATTGGGAGAAATAAAATTACAGGAAGGAGATCACTAAGAGAGACTTGACCTTATTAAATATAATGTAACCTCAACAGTCTGATTGTACACTGCCAGTTGTCCTGGCCAGCTGTACTTTCTATTCTTGATTTGCTTGGGCCTATTTAGCTCACCTATTTCCCTTTGCATACTTACTTCTTCAGAGTTACTTCTCATTGTACTCTTCTTCATATATTCTAATATATTGTTTTATGTTCTATTCTTTCTCTCTGCATTTCTTGCTTCTCAATTTATCATGGTATCAGAGCTACAGTAGTAAGCCTCTTCACATCGGCTAGAGAGAAACATGATCCTCATAGCGCAGAGCTTCACGGATCTTGAGAGCATGTGACACAGAATTTTCACAGGGCTTGGAGAGCTATCCATAATACTCTCTAAAGATCTTCGTAAGAAGCTCACGCGAGGTCACATAGCGTACTACGCTCGAAATTTTCAAGGAGAAGAGACTGAGAAGGAAGAAATAGTAAAGATTCTTGTAATTTTCAAGAATCATCAAAGAATTCACGAAGAAGAGCTTCAAAAGGCAGAAACATTGAAGATTTCACAGAATTCGCTCTAATTTGTGAAAGATTGTTGCAGAAGGCAACATCGTTTATAGATTTTTGGAAATCACTCAAATCTGTCAAAGATTGCAGTAGAGAACAAAGAACTTGTGAAATTCTTTCAAATCTTTGAAAGATTCACAAATATTTCTTCCGCAGGAGAAAATTCCTTCAAATGCATCAAAGATTGCGTCTAACGCACAAAGAACAACCATTGAGGCCATAAGATTCGTCCTGCGAATGGATCCAGAGCAGGAATCCAGTTCAGAAGGGATGAAGAGAGCACGGAAAAGGAAAAATAATTTCAGCCGTCAGATCTTACGGAAAGAACTGACAACCGTTGGATCAACGGGAAGGTGCACGAGGTTTAGTCCTGTGGAGTGCATAGGAGAAATTTCTGACTTTTGAAGTCACGAAATCACGACATCATCTGGACCGTCCATCAAGAAACACGTGGCGAGATCTCAACATTTCGCTGACTTACAAGGTGTAAAGGTCAGAAGATTGGCGTGAGAATTCGTGAATCATGAAATCACGAGTCATTTTGGACCGTTGGATCGAGATAGATCATGAGTCGTCAATCGTATCCCATCAAAAAATCGGGGATCGAGAGTTGGACGAGCAAAGGAGACTGCTCTCCAAAACTCTGATACGCGAAATCCCGACATCACGTATCGCGAAATCCTGAGAGGATTGTGAGTCGTCCATCTCAGAGCACAGGTGGCAGTAGATCCAAGTCATCACTTGATCAGCATTTTGGAGTTCGGGATATCATAGGTCTTGTTGACGAAATACACTCCAAGACAAAAGTCGTGAAATCACGATTCACGAAATAGAGATAAGATCACAATCGTCCATTTGTTTGGACAGGTGGCAGACATAGAGGAAACCGTCGGCATGTTGGCAATCAGGGTTCTCAGTTGATAGGGAATTTGGAGTCGCAAGTCGCGAAATCGTGAAACGACGAGGATCGTCCATCTTGGGAGGATGCGTGGTGGAGATCAAAGCAATCGACAAATTTCCCAAAAGGAAAGGTCATCCATCATGAAATCAAGAAATGGGAAATCAGGGATTTCGTGGACAAGAGGTCCAATGCATTTTGACCTTCGAAACCCTAAATTCTGATAAGAGGTTTGACTGTGGTCTTATGAGTTCTGGTCATAAGATCTGGACCGTCAGATGATCAACAGATCTGGACCGTTGATTTGTCCAAAGGAAAATTTCGCATTTCGACAAATTGAACGACAAAGAATCGGAAAATCCCATAGAGCTTTAACATTAAGACACGTGGTCACATTGAACAGAGACTAAGGGTCAATTCAAGGCCGATAAGATCTCATCGACAATCGACAGTTGAAGCGTTCAGAGGACTCGTCTAACAAAGTCCCGAGGTCAAATCTCGCGAAGCCAGAAACTCGCGACATCGACACTCACCAAATATTGCAACACAATGTTCCGGAATACTTGCAAGCTAGCCGCAAACTTGGGTTTAAGAAATAGAAAAGGGTAAATATGAAATTTCCCTGTATTTTTTCTGCAAAATTTTAAAAATATGGTGTCATCTAGCAATTTAGGACCAACTCAGGGTCCGATTCTTCTTGGAAAGAACTATGAGTTCTGGTCTCTTCGGATGAAATCCTTCTTGCAAGGACAAGAGTGCTGGGATCCATTGGATCATTGATATGTGGAACCAGATCCAGGAAACCTATCTACCATGACTAATCAACAGAAAATTGCTCAGGAAAAATAGAGAAACAGAGAAAATAAAGCTAAATTTTGGATTCAAAATTCTATGGATGACTCGATTTTTTCAAAAATCACAGGCGCTAGTACTTCAAAACAGGCTTGGGAAATCCTTAAATCTTCCTATCAAGGAAATGACAGGGTCAAAACAGTTAAACTGCAAACCTTGAGGATGAAATTTGAGACTCTAAGGATGACAAAGTCCGAAAATGTGGATCAGTTCATGACCAGAGTCATGGGCATCATGAACTAGATAAGACTGATTGGTGAAACCATCACTGATTAACGCATTGTTGAGAAAATCCTCAGAAATTTACCAAAGAAATTCTAAATGGTTGTAACAACAATCCTTGAATCCAAGGATCTGTGAAGCTTTTCAACAGATGAATTAATTGGTTCTCTGGTGACACATGAGACCAGACTACATCTCTCAGATGAGTCAACCTCCAATGCTTTCAAAACTCAATTCTCCTTCAACAAAGGGAGAGGTAGAGGAAGAATCAACGGTCACCAAGGAAGAGGGAGAAATCAAAGTAACCCTCACTCCAGTGGAGGTAACATACAACAATATTTGAATCAAAATTTCTAAGGTCAAAGACATCAATAACAAAATCAACATCAGAATTTCAAGCCTCAAAGAGGCAGAGGGAGAAGATCAAATGGAAAAACAAGCATACAATGCTATTACTACAAAAAGTATCGGCAATATGAATCTGAATGTAGGAAGAAACAAGCAGAACAACTCTCAGGTAGATCACATGTGTCAAATCACATGGGAGAAAACTCAAGAGGTATGTTTCTTTTGTACCACAAGACTAAACAACAACCTAAAGATCTTTGGTTGTTGGAAAGTGGATGCAGCAATCACATGACAGGTAACAAAGATTTACTTTCATGCATTGATTCTTCAATCTCATCTGATATTACACTTGGAAACGATTATTTAGTCAAAGTTCAAGGAAAAGGAACTGTCCTTATTCTTACTAAACAGAATGTAAAGAAAGACAAACAATGTCTATCATGTTCCATATCTTAAACATAATTTGCTAAGTGTAGGAAAACTCATTGAACATGAATATAAGGTACTTTCTGAGGGAGCATCTTGCAATATATATGACAAAATCCCAAGCATAAAATTGATTTCTGAAATCCATAAGACTCAGAATAGGATGTTTCCCCTTACCCTCAGAACTGCAAATCTGATTCAACCATATGCACAAAGTGCATCCACCCTGAATGAAACTATGGTTTGGCATACAAGATTTGGACATATACCATTTCAGAGTCTAATTCTTCTTCAGAAAAACTCCATGGTCAAAGGTCTACCTATCTTTGAAGAACAAATTCCCCCATGTGAGTCTTGCATACTTAGAAAACATAAGAGAACTAGTTTTCCACAGTCATCAAATCAAACCAAACAACATCTTGAACTTGTTCACACTGACCTATGTGGACCAATGCAAATAGAGTCAATAGGTGGTAGCTTTTACTTTCTAACGTTTATTGATGATTTCAGCAGAAAAATATGGATCTATTTTCTTAGACACAAGTCTAAAACTTTTGCAAAATTCAAAGAATTCAAGGCAGAAGATGAAAAACAGAGTTGAAAGTATATCAAAGCACTCAGGTCAGATGGAGGTGGAGAATACAACTCCAGAGAATTTGCAAATTTCTGCAAATCACAAGGCATTATCATGCAAACAACAACCAAATATACTCCACAACAGAATGGAGTGGCTGAAAGGAAAAATCAGAGAATAATGAATATGTCAAGAACACTTCTTAAAGATAAAAGTTTGTCAAATAGGTTTTGGGCTGAAGAAGTAGCATGCTCAGTTTATCTCCTGAATAGATCTCCAACCACCAAACTAAAGATGAAAGTTCCCCAAGAAGCATGGAGTGGGACAAAGCTCAATGTTGCACATCTAAGGACTTTTGGATGCATAGCCTATGCTCACATACCTTCCGAATTAAGGAAGAAACTTGATGACAAGAGTGAGAAATGTATTTTCACTAGATATAGTGAAACATCTAAAGCTTACAGGCTTTACAATCCAATCACGAAGAAACTCATTCTCAGCAGAGATGTAAAATTTCTGGAAAATCAATTCTGGAATGATTCATAAAATAAGTAGATGGACAGTCAAAATCCATTGTTGTCAAGCTCTGAAAACGCAGAAAATTCAGAACAACAAGTACCTCAAACTACTCTTCCAAGATTGCAGGTACAAAGACAACCTGAAAATTCTCAGGATAACTCAACTTCTAGTAGAGAATCATTTTCTCAACCTCAAAATCAGAGAACTCGAAGTTTGAGAGAAATCCATCAGCAGTTGGATGACTTTGAACAACACAACATTTTTTCTTTAATGTCATGTCAACCTACATCCTTTAAGGAAGCAGCTAAGGAGACACATTGGGTTCAAGCCATGAACCAAGAAATTGACTCCATTGAGAAGAACAAGACATGGGATCTTGTTTATTTTCCAATTCACAAGAAGAGTATTGGTGTCAAGTGGGTTTACAAAACTAAACTCAATCAAAAAGGGCAGATTGAAAAACACAAGGAAAGACTTGTTGCCAAAGGATTCTCACAACAACCTGGTACTGATTATGGTGAAACTTTTGCTCCAGTAGCAATATTACACACTTTAAGGACTCTATTGGCCATAGCAGCCCAACACAAATGGCAAGTATACCAGATGGATGTAAAGTCATCATTCCTGAATGGTTTCTTAGAAGAAGAAGTTTATGTCGATTAGCCACCCAGATTTGAAGTCCAAGAGCACCCAGCCAAAGTATATCAGTTGAAAAAATCCTTGTATGGCTTAAAGCAAGATCCAAGAGCTTGGTACAACAGAATTGACACTTATCTGATCAAAAGTGGTTTCAACGGAAGTCAAAATGAGCCAACTCTTTACACCAAAACAGATCAACACAGTAAAATTTTGATTGTATGTTTATATGTTGATGACATGATCTATACATGAAATATTGAGTTAACAATTTTCAAACATGCCATGCAATCTGAGTTTGAGATGACATATCTTGGCATAATGAAATATTTTTTAGGGATTAAGGTTGATCAATAAACCAAAGGCATTTTTGTCTATCAGCAAAAGTATGCAGCAGACATCCTCAAAATATTTCGCAAGGAAGGATGCAATCCAGCAGAAACCCCCATACCACTAGGCACAAAATTGAGCAAGAATGATGAAGGTTCTACAGTGGACTCTACCCTGTACAAAAGTTTAGTAGGCAGTTTGTTGTATCTTACAACAACTAGGCCTAACATTATGTATGCAGCCAGCCTGGTTTCCAGATTCATGGAATCCCCCAAAGATTCTCATTGGAAAATGGAGAAACGAATTTTGAGATATGTTGCAGGAACTCTCAATTTCGGCTTATGGTACACTAAATCTGATAGTAATCAACTTTCTAGTTACACAGACAGTGATTTTCCAGGAAACTTAGATGATAGGAAAATCACATCTGGACATGTTTTTCAACTGGGCATGAACCTAATCTCATGGGCATCAAAGAAGAAACCAATTTTTTCAATATCTTCTGCAGAGGCAGAGTATGTCGCTGCTACCTCAGCTTCTTGTCAAGCTGTGTGGCCGAGAAGAATATTGAAAGATATGTCACATACAAAAAAGGATCCAACTCCTATATTCTGTGACAATACTTCAGCAATTTCTCTATACAAAAATCATGTGTTTCACAAGAAAAGAAAACACATTGACACTCGTTTTCATTTCATACGCGAGCTAGTCAATAATGGTGATATTGCACTACAATTCTATGGTTCTCGAGATCATCTTGCTGATATCTTTACAAAGCCACTAGGAAAATCGATTTTTGATTTTCAGAGACAACACTTAGGCATAATCAGTGCTGATGTTTGTAACTGTTGATTTTAAGAAGGAGTGTTAAATATAATGTAACCTCAACAATCTGACTGTACACTACCAGTTGTACTTTCTATTCTTGATTTGCTTGAGCCTATTTAGCTCAGCTATTTCCATTTGCATACTTACTTCTTCAGACTTACTTCTCATTGTACTCTTCTTCATATAATCTAATATATTGTTTTATGTTCTATTCTTTCTCTCTGCATTTCTTGCTTCTCAATTTATCAGACCCATCACTGGAAGAAACAAGAAAAAAAAAATGCAGGAAGGAATTGCTAGTAGAAACCCAATCCATCACTAGAAGAGACAAGAAAATGAAGGAATGAATCACTAAGAGAGACTCAATCCATTGCTAGAAGAAGCAAGAAAAATAAATAAAGGAAGGAATTGCTAGGAGAGATTCAGTCCATCATTGGAAGAAACAAGAAAATGCAGGAAGGAATCACTAGGAGAGACTAAATTCATTGTTGGAAGAAACAAGAAAATGCAGGAAGGAATTGCTAGGAGAGACTCAACCCATCGGTGGAAGAAACAATAAAAAAATATACAGGAAGGAATCACTAGGAGAGACTCAATCCATTGTTGGAAGAAACAAGAAAAAAAAAACGCAGGAAGGGATAATATATGAATGAAATTTGATATAGGAGATTCTCTAAAGGTAAAGCGCATTCAAATCGTTGGAGAAAAAAAAAATCTGGAAGAACTAACTATAGGAATTTCTCTATAGGTATGGTGCCTTCAAGTCATTGGAGAAAACAAAAATTTATGGAAGAACTCGCTACAAATTTTTTTCTATAGGATGGCGCCTTCAATCATTGGAGAAAATGAAAATTTTTGGAAGAACTCTCTACAAGAATTTCTCTATAGGGATATATCATTCAAATCCTGGGAGGAAACAAACATTTCTGGAAGACCTCGCTACAGGGAGTCTCATTCAATCGCTAGAAAAATAAAACGCTCGGAGAAGAAAATAGCTATAGCGATGGATCAATCAAATCAAAATGATATGGTTCCTACTAACAATTTCAATAAGTTAATGGAAACTCTAATAATGTTATGGGTAATATCGCAATGGTTACACTTATATATATATATATATATATATATATCCACACACAACAATTTATCATTTGTGAAACCATCTAAGATCTTGTCAATGCAAATTAGAATTTATTCACAATTGTAATGGGTTTCAAGGCCCAGTAAACAATAAAATCTCAATATATTCCATCATATTTTGTACTATAGAAACATCCACCCAATTTACAGTTTCAATTATGACTATGAGTGTATTGAAATCTATGACAAATTTCATTTAAAATTTTCGATATAAAACCCTTAATATCCTTATTATCCTCAGGATGGATTTACAACAATATTCATAATTTTTTACACGACAATGCAAAAACGGAGTTTCGTAACCAATAATCTGTCATTGATGAGGATTGATATTTCTTAAGAGCTCCACCCGAACTTGCGCCTAGCTCCTTCCCTTGCCAATCCAAGGACTTCACCGGTACCTCCCAAACAATGGTACAGGTACTCTTCTCTCCCCTTAGCCCCCTGAGTCGCAAAGAGGTGGTATGAAACCAAAATATAATCTAGCTCCCATCCTGCCTCGCAAGGTAAAGCCACACCTATATCACAAGTTGGGTATCCCAACTCTCACAAGTAAATCAAGTAAAATATTTTGGCAGGATCACTTTACCAATAACTAGTGTCTCGTTTTCCCCATCTAGACCATTTTCTTTAAAGGAATTACCTCACTGACACATCCCCACTTTTTTCTTTTTAATTCAATAAATTAGGATTATTTCCGCCTATACTTGCCACCCTCTCGCCTAGTTGCACACACAATTCCATATTTTAGTTTAACTAAAAGTCAATTTTCCTCTCATTTCCCAAATGCGCTCCTTAAATCATTCCTAGTTGTCTATGTGTTGTCTATATTCTCATTTAATGATTGAAACCTTACTAAATATGAGTTGAGTTAAAATAACAGTCTTCTTCTAGTTAGACTAGTGTTAACTAGACTATAGATACCCACTTTCTCATCTTAAATTTCAATTTGGTATTTTCTTGCACACATGAGTATTAATCAAATCGTTAGGTTTACTTTTCACTCTTTTCTTAATTCTTAACTTGATTTACTTCATTCCTTTTTAATTCAATTTATAAATTTAGTTTTAGTCTTCTTATAAAAACTTAGACTTAGGATTAATTTCTTTGTCCCCTTTTGAAAAGCATTAAACTTTTATTGGCATTTTTAATTAATAAATTTAATCTTTTAATTAATTAATTAAATTCAGAAATGCTTAAAGATTTTACAAGGCTTACTTATTCGCTCAAGGTTTTCGAGGCCACCTAGATTCATTGACTCAAGTGTTACTTATGCAACGTGCCCTTCAAGAAGCAACTCCATGCTCTAAGGGTGCCAGCCACTTTTTGACTGGATTTTTTTATTTTTGCAAGCCTTGGAATCATCAATCCATTCAGGTGACCTTGTGATAGACTAAGGGATTCTAAATAATAAGGATTGTGCCTTATTGTGTGCCTCTTAGAATTTCCATGAGTGACTGTCTCAGTCTTCCCTCATGACATCGTGGACCTATTGAACTAGGTAATCATTATCATACAACTCGAGCCATGGCAAGAGTGCTAGTAGGCTATGACAGGGACGTTGTCACATCTCTCCCTCAATAGATGGTTTCTTTGAATGACCCCTTGATTCCTGATGTGAGCTAGATTAGCAAGCATTCATCAGCATGCATCCATCAAGAAAACATTGTCAATGATCCATATACAAAATCATACTATAATTGATCATATTTATCATCCGTGTAAATGAAATAACATTGTCAATGATCCATATACAAAATCATACTATAATTGATCATATTTATCATCCGTGTAAATGAAATACTCAAACCCATACAATCCACACCGTAACTCAATCCAAAGTCCAACCATGCACTATAACTAGATCACTTCCATGCAAGTGTCCTCAAATAATAAGTCAGAGAGAGATGTTACACAACCTCTATAGTTTCATTTTGCTTCACATAACTCATATGGAAGATTTAAATATATAAACACTTAAAAACTCATGAACACAATCCATGTGGGATTGATTATTTTATAAAAGTCTAATTTTGATTAAAGGCCCAAAATGACCCTACAAAATTGATGAACGATGGTTGAGTCTCTGACTTCCTAAGCTTGTATATTGAGTTCCCAACGTTAGTTTTGGACAAAGTACACCTTGTTGGAAAGGTAATTAAACGAGGAAAACAATGGAATATGTTTTAGGAGATGTAACTGGCAAAAATTCTTCCAAAAATTAAAATAACATTCATCTTCGTTTGCATGACTTGCTAGTGAATCTACTTTGTACCTGGACTTCCCAAGCTTATAACTTGAGACACAAAACTCCAAATTGTGCACATAAAGACTCTTAAAAAATATGGGATGATAAAGAGTGCATATATGATGGTTTCAGTGGCTAGGAAATTAAATATCATGCTCAAAAAAATTAAAACACAGTCCACTTTTAAAAATGCAGTCAATTAAAAAATTTCAAAATACAAGTTTATTAAAAAAAATTTATTAAAGATAAAATGGGCCCCACTTCAAAGAATGAGTTTTAGTGACATAAATTCATTAAAAAGAATTTCATTAAGAATTATTTAAATTGGTTACTCAAAATATAAAAGTGTGTGGAAATTCTTAAAAATGCCAAAAACCCTAACTACTTCAAGAAGCATTGGAAGCAGATTTTAAAAGACATAGAGAACCATCAAACAAATGGTTAGAGAGGGAAATCAAAAGATCATAATAGAATAGGTCTAGCCATCAGTATGCATTCAGGTTTTTTATCAGTAAATAAAGATCCCCATTCTTCTTCTTCTTCTTCTACACCATTTCCTCAAGGCTTTATGCTTGTATTTCTAACTGAGCATAAGGTTGAGTTCTTGAGTGTTTTTCTTGTATTATTCCAATATTTTTCTCTATAAGATCATGGAGTATTTTACATCCATTTATGTGGCTGATAAATGTAAGACATGATTGTCTATTTGATTAATGGAGATTTAGTCCTTCTGTATGATAAGCTTAGTTTTTCAAGAACTAATCAATTGGTTCATTGAATGCTTTGTAATGAGAAATATTTTTCATCTAATAAAATCCATAGAGAACTATTTCGGGGCATATCTTTAATGATTTATTAGATATTGGGATTTATGATTGTTAGATTTTTGGAGTATGCCCATCAAATTTTTTCCAGTTTTGAATGCAGAACTCATTTAAAGTTCTGTGAAAACCACTTCATCCCTTTTCTTGTGATAAGATATGGATGTATCCTCTACTTGCATATGATTTAGATAGTTTTATTAATGATGTTGAGTATACTTTATTCGGATATTGAATCCTTTCTTCAATGTTTTAATTGTTAAGAAGCTACTTGTTGCACATAAAGAGAAAACATGGTTATCAAGAACCATTTCATATAAAAAATAAAGCAATA
>JZKD02S1884542.1:246753-291708 GCA_000966675.3 Picea glauca
CTTAATCTGAGATTATGCTATTAAACCAAGTATTCTCTTAAAATCAAATGACTATCCAAATGTGAACTTAAACCAACAACTAATCCTTATAACTTCAAAACTTCAACATCTTATTTCAAATAAACTGAACCAATGTGTAACACATTCTGCTGAGAAATGAAAATTGAATTGAAGCCACTCGAGATGCTAACTATAAACTTATTACTTCTTAACTTGGCAAGGGGTCCTTCCTATCCAAGTTGCATCAATATTCGATTATCAATCCATTCTCATCTAGAAAAGCTTCAGAATTAATCAAAGACAGAAGACTAAAATAAGAAATGTGTTCTTGTTCTATTCCATCTACAAACAAATGATTACATTCCTCTATGCTCTGTTCTATCTATCAACTATTCCCCATCATATCTACATACATCTCTTAGTTTGATCCTCCCTTATATAGAATTTTGAACCCCCCTACATACTAGATTTCTGGTATCTTCCCATATCCCAGAATAGATAACATAATTAATGTAACAGTTACATACGGAATGAAATATGTATTTTTCATTAATACAAGAGAGAAATGATGCACTCAACATCACAGAGCTAGTATAACCATTGTGCCAATGTAGGAGAGAATATCGTGATGCCTTTTTAACTGCCTTAGCCTCATGACACAAACTGTTATCAATACAAGTTGTCATTAATTTATGACCAAAATAGAGCATGCGTTGATTGTTTACGAAGATTCTCGTGGAGGGATCATCCTTGAAACATTCATCCTCATGCTGGAACATCAACATTAGTACAGGAATAGATAATATAATATTATAAGTGATATTGTGCATTAAAAACTCTCAAAACTGAACTAAAAACAAGAGAACTATTAAAGACAAGGTTTGGGTCTTTAGATATCGATTTAAGCCAATGTTTAAACCAAAGTTATACAAAATGAGGGGTATAAGACTATTAAAAAGATCATATGAAAAGATATAAGGCATAAAAATTGATCAAATTTGGGTCCTAACATCCCCCCAAACCCAATGTTTTGGATGTCCTGATGCAAAGAAAAGTCCCTGAAAATTTCTAACTCTGTGTAGTATCTGGAATGTCTTCTGCCTCATCTGCTTCATCAGCCTCCTTTTTCGCTTCCTTCCTTGTACTCTGAAGTTTCTTCCTAAGAGATCGATTTGTAATTAGAAGTATGTGAGTCTCCTGATACCTGCAATTGAGTCTTGACTGAAGCTTCCTATTTTCAAAACTGAGTGTATTGGCCTGAGAACAAAATTTATCTATTTGTCCACACATATCAGACTCTTGAGCAAGGTGAACTTTCAATGTAGTGTTCTTAGTTTTAAGCAATTGATCCAATACCTTGTATTCATCCAAGTTCTCTTTTAAGTGTGCATTCTCTGTCTGTAACTTAAAGAATTTTTTAGGAGAAATTATCTTGGGACTACCCAGTCCTGTAGGATTCTGTGGAGGTGAACTAGAGTGGGAGAAATGTGGAGGTAATTCCTTCTTTAAATTTATTAGGACATCTACAATGGCTGATGAGCCTCCTTCTATCTCATCATCAATATCTATATACAGTTTCATTTGAAATTCAGGGGAAGGATTATCAAGATTGGGGTTCTTAGATGTCATACTTCTAGTCATTTTCTTGAATTCGAGATCTAAATATGACACTTCTCCTATCACTTTGACCTTCCTCTTTTTACCAGTGTGAGAGAGAGACCTTTTAATTCTGGTCGGGACAGTAGGACTAGACAAATTTCCATCTATGAAATTATTCTAGGTGTTTTTACGGGCTTTTAATTCAGTCACAATTAATAATTTAACTAGCCCATGATGAAACAAATGTTTCTCAGGGTTTACGACTGACCTCTTCATTGTTTCACACATTTTCTTTAAACTCCTCCAAAGAAAATAAGGAAAATTCATTTCCTTACCTTGTGCAAAATGTTGTAAGATGCAGATATGATAGGTGAAAGTCAAATTGTATCGCCCTTCACAAGTCAGATATTGTTGGAGGACAATTAATGGTTTCTTCCATTCTTCCTTAAGCCAAGCCCATGGAACTCGTCTAGACCAATTTCCATCATGATACTTTTTCTTCAAAAACCAATTCCTCTCTGATATTGGCAAATTTTTCTTCTTAAACCATTTTTCGCTACTTTGAGGTAAGCCTGTAGCTACAACAATAGTCTTCTCTGCAATCTCCATCACAATATCCCTAAATCGAGTAACCCTGCGATCAAACCCTTGAGAAAACAAAAGTGATATGCTACTATCGTGCCCACAGAATTTTTCAAAGAACTTATGCCATCCTCATCTATGAAACATCTCTTGACAAGCATTGTACTCTGGTGTTGCCTCTAGATCTTGGATTGAACCTGTTTCATAACGAATAGCCACCATTTTTGGGAAAAACTTCAACAGAAAACCATTCAACAACAATTCTGAACCAAGGAGGGATACAACAATATGTTGATTGGGCTCATTTCAAATCCCAATAGTGATTCAAAATTAGGTGAATAATGGCACGTAAAATAATGATGGAAAATAGTATAGAGATGTTTAGAATTTGGAAGTTGGGAAACAAGATTGTAGTGAAAGGATAAATGGAAGGTACATAAATGAAATCATTTTTTGTATGGAAGTAATCATCACAGGGTAATTACTTGAAAAGCATAAGGATAGATTGGCAAGTACAGGAATGAAATCATGTTTGTATGAAGATAATCATTAAAGAATAAGTCTTGTCTTGTCATACGAAAAGATTCTACAGACTTATAAAAGGCCTTGGCATACCATTAAAGGGGCATATTTTCAATCACTGAAAGATTTGAAATGTCAAATGAGAAACAGAGGTTTGTCACTCAAGGATAACCAAAATGAGGAAGATTTAGATAAACTGAGCATAATTCAGATACATGGTTGTACTTGTCCATAATTTTCTTCTTGTATTTAGTCAAATTAAGAGTTTTAAAAATGCATACCTCAATATTGTTGTTTTACCTATACCAAATGTGAAGATCAAGATCAGATGGTGACTATGTCCTCCAAGAAGTTGTTGATTGATTGTTGAAGTTAAGAAACTATGTGGACTGTTGATGTCCATCTTTGGTGCAAATAATTTTTTTAATCTGAAATCTATAGAAGAACAGAGTTGTCGAACCAACTGATTGCTTATTCTTGTAAAAATAAAAAATAAAAGGATTGCTGCATTTTTACTGATTATTTGCAGCATTTTATTTCTACCTACTTGAAAACAAGACAAATCTTCCTTCAAGTAAAGGTTGATTTCCAAAGAAACCATTCACTCATTAAGATAGAAAGTAACCTCTTGTCCAAATAAAAGAATTGTACCTGAACTTCTGAATGGATATGAGGAACCAACAAGATGTTTATTGCCAGATCCAAGAGAGCCTGAAGAAGGAATCTTTCTTGACACCTCATAATAGATTGAAACCAATTTTCTATAAATTCGTGCATACCCTGGTTCTCTTGAGTTTTAATACTATCAATATCCATACTTTGCAGCCCTTCAGATATATGATCTTTATATCCTTGACCACCCACAGGAGGTAAGCATGCAAGAAACTCTTGACTTCTTGGTTCCAATGCTTGTTCTATACCTAATGAAGTTTCTACTCTCTTGACCTCTTTTGCAGGCAGACATGCATGCTTGAAGGAGCCTGCTAAATCTAGTGATTTGTATTTTTATTCCTGAGTTACAGATAGATCTTCAAGCTCTATCAGAATATTAGAAGTTTGTTGAAGTAAAACCCTCCTGCTTTCAACAATTATTGAATCCATCTGAGTGATTTTTGTTGGTTTTTTTCTACAATTTCTTCGATTAAAATCAAACACAACATAATCCCTATTCTCCAATCCTTTTTAGTGCCTCCATGGAAACGGTGCCAAAATGTTGAGATAGATATATACCATATATTCCAACACTTAATTGTCAACCTGGGAAGGTAGACTTTGAGGAACTAGTACAATATGTACAGAAATGGAGTCAAACTTATCTTGTTCATAGAAATCTCAAATCTTCAGACCTCTATCTAATTCATAATGAAAATGCTCCTACAAATGAAATTCTTGGAAACAATCCACTTGAAGTAGTCTAATTGAAATAACCTTGCTACAACTATAAATCTGATCTTTGGCTTCTTAGAAAGGAAAATGATCCACAATACACCTTCCTCAATCATTTCTTCATTACATCCAACTTTGAGCTATTATTAGAGAATATTTGAGAATTATGAATTCATAATTGCAATCATGATTGCAACTAATTCCATCGATTTCTCAGGATAAGAATCTTAACTCAACTTGATATCCTATATCACTACTTTCAGATTTCGCCAAATCACTTAATCTGAGATTATGTATTAAACCAAGTATTCTCTTAAAATCAAATGACTATCTAAATGTGAACTTAAACCAACAACTAATCCTTATAACTTCAAAACTTCAACATCTTATTCCAAATAAACTGAACCAATGTGTAACAAATTCTGTTGAGAAATGAAAACTGAATTGAAACCACTCGAGTTGCTAACTATAACCTTATTACTCCTTAACTCGGTAGGGGGCCTTGCTATCCAGGTTGCATCAATAATCAATTATCAATCCATTCTCATAGACAAGCTTCAGAATTAATCAAAGATAGAAGACTAAAATAAGAAATGTCTTTTTGTTCTATTCCATCTACAAAAAAATCATTACATTCCTCTATGCTTTGTTCTATCTATTATCTATTCCCCATAATATCTACATACATCTCTCATTTCGATCCTCCCTTATATAGAATTTCGAACCCCCCTACATACTAGCTTTCTGGTATCTTCCCATATCCCAGAATAGATAACATAATTAATGTAACAGTTACATAAGGAATTGAATATGTATTTTGCATTAATAAAAGAGAGAAATGATGCGCTCAACATCACAGAGCTAGTATAACCATTGTGCCAATGTAGGAGAGAATATCGTGATTCCTTTTTAACTGACTTATTCTCATGACACGAAGTGTCATCAAGACAAGTTGTCATTTATTTATAAATGAAATAGAGCATGCGCTGGTTGTTTACAAAGATTCTCATGGAGGGATCATCCTTGAAACATTCATCCTGGTGCTATAACATCAACATTAGTACAAGAATCCATAATATAATATTATAAGTGAGATTGTGCATTAAAAACTCTCAAAACTTAACTAAAAACAAGAGAACTATTAAGGACAATCTTTGGGTCTTTAGATATGGATTTAAGCCAATGTTTAAACAAAATTTATACAAAATGAGGGGTATAAGACTGTTAGAAAGATCATATGAAAATATATAAGGCATAAAAATTGATCAAATTTGGGTCCTAACACCGCTTCCAAGTGATCCTATTTTCATTAACATGTTCCACTTTCTTCAGCTGGTCCCCCCACATTACATCTTTCCCGTGTAAATGGTAGGTAAAAATCCTAGATTCTAGGTTGGACGAATAGTTATGCAACTGAAAATATCTCCTCAACCCAAGCAACCATGCTTCAACATCATCTTCCCTTTCTCTTTCACCCTCAAAGGAAGGTGGCTTGAGATTCCTCAAATCTCCTTGCAAACTATCTACCTATTGCTTCCTTCATTGGTGTCTGACAAGAGACACCTTTGGACTGCTTACAAGATCTTCTGATGCATAAAACTTTATTTCTGAGTAAGGAGGTGAGTGGTGTCTAGGAGATTTTCTAGCACTTCTAGAATAACCAGCTCTTCCAAGATCATCCCTTCTTTCATGGCACCTGCCTTCTTCCTCTTGTCTTGAGTTTGATCCCTTCTTCGTTTGTCTCTGCAACTGATCTAAGCTCTACAACACTCAAACATTTATTTGTCTTTTCACTCTCATCAGTCTCTCATTGTCTTCTTTGTATATCTGTACTTACATCTTCATGCTTCTTACCATTTCCTTCTCTCCTTTTCCATTGTGTCCATTGGAATCTGTCTTTGCATTACCAACTCTGGTATTCTGGCATTCGGTCTCCTTATCATGAATAGAGGCTCCCTTTCCTTCTTCCATTTCCTCAATACACATCCTGATTTGATGTCTTTAAACCGCTTAATTTTTAAAAATGTTCAAGAAACCATTTTTTTAGAATTATGCACATGATAAAACAAATTGCCAAACCATGCTACATGTCTCTTTATTTTTTTGTTCATGGAGATCATATCCCCATTCTCTGAAAATAACAGTGTTCTATTATCCTTGGCCGACACATAATCTCATCCTACGTAGGCTCTTCCTTCAAACCATATTTTGAGGTGACCATGACTAGAAACCATGGATAAATCCCTCCTTAGCACTTTTCTATCTCAAAGACAACCAATTCGACCCTTATCCCTCCTTCCCTCACCTCTCATTCTACATATGACCACGGACATGACCCCGCACTTAGTTGAAAAAGTGCTTGTCCAGACCTTCGACACTTCATAAATCTCAGCTAGGACCGAATCAATGGTCCTCGTCGTCTTTCACAATCAATGATCAATATCCACTTTGGGAATCCATGCTTTAGGAGTCCCAACTTTCCTCGCTTGCCTCCTCCCAGAATGATTTTACTTGGAGTTCATGATTTGTTGATAGGTGTCCTCCCATAAATCAACTATTGTGAATTTCTTCGACTCTTCGGGCTTCAAAAGTTTCAAACCATTCTCCTACACTTTCTCCCTAAATGCTTTCACCTGAAGTCGACGATCCTTTGATGTGTGTCTTATGGAATCAATGGTCGATATGTACTCTGGCCTTTGAGCCTTCGGTAGTTTGAGACCCATTGCAACTTGTCACATCTTTCCCCTTTGGAGTGCCCAGTCACTGGACTACATGATATTTTTCCATGTGGTGAAATACTGAAAGCGGACAGGTGGCACAATCGGGAGGGTTACATTTGTGACATTCTAACTGACATGCTAGCAAACTTCACATTCTAGAACTGGCCAATCTGTCACCATGTGTCCTCCTAGATTGGATGACTAAGATTCACTTTGGGTCTTTACCCCAATTCCATGGATCTCCACCATGTGCCCTCCTTAATCTGATGGTTAAGGCTTACTCTGGGTCTTCGGATTTCAGAAATTTCAAACATAAAAACTTATTTGGCCCCACTAGAATATGTTGTAGTGTGCCTGGAGATTTGATTGTTTCTCCCTTGTTGCATTGACACATATCACATTCAGTCACAAAATTACAAATGTCTTGTTTCATATTGTCCTAGAAAAAAAAACGTTTGACCCTATCATAGGTTTTGGTAAACCCGGAGTGCCCCACTATGGGTGTATCATGAAGCTCAGAAAGTAATGTCGATATACAAAGTACTTAAATACAAACAACCTTTGTATTGAAGCTCATTATGAAGCCAAGAGTCTCCTGGGGAAGCTAGAGCATTGGACTATATTTATTGGATCAGATGCAAACTTTTGGGATCATGCAGCTACTCCTGGAAAACAGATTGGATCCAATCTAGTACAATGAAGGAAAGAGAAAAAAGGGATCCATCATATTCATATTTTTGGGAAATTGCATCCACAACCACATTGTCTTTTCCTTTCTTGTAAATGATCTCATAATCATATCCAAAGAGATTTGTCACCCATTTTTGTTACTCCGGGGAGGAAATGAGTTGTTCCATAAAATACTTGAGGATTTGATGGTCTACCTTGATTTGGAATAATTTCCCCAATAGATAAGGATGCCATAGATCAACGACATGCATAATAGCCAACATTTCATTTTCATAGATTGATTTTCCCAGATTTCTTTCAGACAGTTTCTTGCTGGTAAAGGACAAAGGCCAACCCTCTTGCATAAGGACAACACCAATTCCTTTCCCTGAAGCATCACATTCCAAGACAAAGGTCTTTGTGAAATCAGGAAGGGCCATGACTGGAGTGGTGCACATGGCCATCTTCAGGGTTTGAAAATATTGAGAAGATATTGGAGTCCACATGAAAGAGTTCATTTTTAGGAGTGCAGTGAGAGGTGTTGCAATCTTTCCATAATTCGTAACAAACTTGCAATAATAACCCGTTAAACCCAGAAATCCACGCAAGTTTTTTAGAGTATTTGGGTGAGGCCAGTCTTGCATAGCTTCAATATTTTTAGGATCCACCTTCACACCGTCCTTGACAACCAAATGACCTAAGTACTCGACTTATGAGGTGCCAAAAGAACATTTAGACTGTTTCAAGAAAATTTGGTGTTGAGAGAGTAGATGGAGAACTTGATCTGCATGAGAAAGATGGGTTGTCTAGGTTTTGCTATAGATGAGGATATCATAAAAGAAAATTAAGACAAAATGACAGAGAAAAGGACAGAAGACATGATTCATGAGGGATTGGAAGGTGGAGGGGGAATTACACAAGCCAAAGGGCATGACCAAAAACTCATAGTGGCCCTCATGAATTCTAAAGGACGTCTTGGGAATGTCTGCCTCTTTCATATGTATCTGGTGGTAGCTAGAACAAAGATCAAGTTTAGTAAAAAATTGGCTGCCACTCAATTCATCAAAGAGGTCATCAATGACAATAATGAGAAATTTGTCTTTAATGGTAAGTTTGTTGAGGGAAAATAAGTCAGGACACACTCGCCAAGAACCTTCTTTCTACAAGACCATGACCATAGGAGAAGAGTAGGAGCTTGTACTAGGGTGGATAATGCTTGTGCTAAGGAGTTCCTGGACATTTTCTCAATTTCATTTTTTGGGGAAAAGGGGTGATGATACAAATAGATATTGGGAGGAAGGCTTCATGGTACAAGGGGAATGTAATGATCATGAACACCACAGGAAGGAGGGAGTTCCTTGGGAGTGGAGAAGACAACTTGATGTTTAGAAAGGATGGATTGGAGGTCTTGCGGCACCGAGGGTGTCTCTGTTTCTTGTATCGAATGGAGTTGGGCAATAACACTAGAATGACCTTTCTTGAGTAGTTTTTCCATGTGATGGGAACTAATGATTTCAGGTGAACCGATGGTGATGCCTTGGAACTTATATTGTTGGCCCTCCTCGTCAAATTTCATGGTTAATTTCTTAAAATCCATGAGAATGGGACCCAAAGTCCTTAGCTAGTTTGCACCCAACACAATGTCACAATTTCCCATGTCGATATAAAACATATGATATTTCAGGTGGTAGTCACCAATTTGGAGACGCACATTTTCACAACGCCCTCCACATTTCATGGATCCTCAATTGGCAATCATGATTTGGAATTATTGACTGCATGGATGTAGCAATGAGTTTCTTGGGCAATGCGGTGATGAATAAAATTATGGGTGTTTCCACTATCAACCAGAATGACGACCTTCCTATGCTTGATGTAACTGATTAGCTTGAGGGTTTGGGGACCATAGAATCCAGTGAGATCATTTAGGGAAATGACCAGTTCTACTTTGGGAGAGTCTGAGGGAGGGGTTATGTCAGTGGTTTCAGCTGACTCAGACACAAAGGAAGTTTCAACATCTTCTTCTGAAATATCCTCTAAGATGGACATAAAAATATTTTGTTCCTTACACTTTTGGCCCAGGAAATATTTTTCATCACAATTATAACAAATCCCTTTAAGTTGGCATTCAACCATTTCATCCTTGGTCAATTTTTGGATCTTTAGTGGAGCAGAGGGAGTAGTGGGATTTACTAGTTTAGTGCAAGGGATAAAGGAGGGTTTATGGTTTTGAGAAGATATAACCTGTTCTGCTTCTTTATCTCTTTTAGTAGCCTCCACCCAACTCTGAGGCCGAGCCATGAGGACATGGGCCCTAATCTCATCCTTGAGGCCACTGATAAAACACTCTCGAAAAAAGGCATCAGACATGCCTTCTATCTGACAAGAAAAGTGCTCAAAAGAAGCTATAAAGTCTTCCACCGTGCCTGATTGTTTCAACTTTTTCAAACGAACCAAATGGTTGGTGTCAGTTTCAAAGAATTCATAAGCCTTTCCACAAAGTATGTCCAAGCAATATACCCTTGAAGGGAAGTTTTTCTACATTGCCATCATTGCCAATGTTCTTGATCTAGATGGAGAACACCATACCGGAGTTTTTCCAAGTCACCTATAATGTCGTATAAAGAGAAATAATGTTCCATTTGGGTTACCCAACCATTGGGATCCGATCCATCAACTTTGGACACATCCACTCGTGGAAGGCATAGGTCACATTGAAAGTGATGGTGTTGAAAGTGATGGGAATGAGAGGAATTTTCAGCTTCATTTTGTGGAGGTGGGTCAGATAAAGGGTTATCTATAGGGATATGCAACTTGGTGCAGAGAATTGAAAAAATAGATTCAAGTTGCATAGTCAGGTCTTTCTTGATTTCCTCCATTGAGGACTGCATGGTTGTATTGATGGAGACAACACTGGCACTGATTTGTTTCACTTTTTGTTGGGTCTCAGTGAAATTATATTGCAAGGTATTGAAGTGAGCTTCCAAGTCTTGGCTACGGGTATGGGTCATGATGACAAGGGAAATGAAATGGGGTGGGTGGGGTCAAACATTTTGCTGAAAAATGATATGTATGAATGTGATAAGGGCCAAGAGATGAATCCAATGAAATAGGTCTCATGAAATAGAGTGATATCCCTTCTTCAAATAGGGAGATATTATTCAGAGGAAGATCAAAGGCATTCAAGCAGGGGGAGAAACCCCAAGAGGAGAATGGCCCTTTTCCATTCATGTCAAAGGGGGAGAGATGGTCACATTGATGTGATTGATGTTTTGTAATGGGGAGAGATAGTCATATTGATATGATTGATGACTATTGATGTAGGGCCTGCCTTGTCTACATGTTGACATCAATGTTGGTATTTCCATCAATTCCAAAGGGGAGATTGTTGGGTGATATTGTCATTGATGCCAATGGTTTTATTGATTGATGTTAAGTGATTGATTGATGGGCTTGATTGATTGATGATTGATGAACAATGTATATGTATTTTTCTTGATGAGAAGGATATATGTCAAGTGGAAGCCAATCGATGAAGATAGATCAATAATTTATCATTGATATGATGCATAGATGAATATGGATCAATGAGTTGTCATTGATACATGATGAATACAGATTCCTTTATAGATGATGCATAGTTTGTTTGATGTAAAGATGACCCATTATGTTCGTGTCATGGTTGATAAGAAGTACAAATGGATGAACTCCAAAGTGGTCCCCTTATGGTGAATTCCCTCATAGGAAGATTCTTTTTGGTTGAGAGAACCCATGTTTTTATGTGGAATAATGAGATCAAAATAAGTGATTTTATTGGTGAAACTATCCTAGATGGATAATTCTTGTCATTCCATTTTCAGTGGTATGTTGAATGTCAAATAACTCCTCAAGGTTTGAGAGTTATGGCCCTACAATGTTAAAGGACCCCCATATGATGGCTTGAAGCCCCATAAGGTCAACAAAGTCAAAGTGCTTGAAAAGAAGAAATTATTATTTAAATGATAAAGTGGAGTGAAAAAATCAAGAATGATTATTTAAATATTAAAGTAAGGTGAGAAGATGGAGGAGGAATATTTAAATGATAAAGTAATGGAGAACTTTCTATTTATGGAAAGTGGTTAACCCTAAAATGAGGAAAATAGGTTAAGTGATTGTTAGCGATAATTCTTGTCTTGGGCTCAAGAGCATTCGGGTCTGCAAGTTACACGAGAAGCGCCTAAGCGCAGCATGGAAAAATCTCGTTTTACGACTTCCAATTAAATGAGTGGGTGAAATTATGTTGTCAATAGCCCAGATTCATCCATAAGAACAGATCAATGGTCATTAGAATATCGGGGCTAGCAAGTTAACTGATATATAGTTCCAAAGAAAGAACCTATATTTCAAGACTAAATCTAGGTCGTCCAATCCAGTGACGCGTGGCGCAAGATCTAGTCATGTCGGCATATCGGCATTCGATAATTCGAAGGGTGAAAGTCCCTCATCATCTCACATCTCGAAACCCCAAAACTTGAAACACCAATAAGCACCTTTGAAGCTAAGCCTATGGTCCTAGCACCTGGTCACGTCAAGCGAGCCTGGTAATGGAGGACACGCGGCGCAATAGCTGAGCCACGAGTGGGGCCATTCAGGATTTTCACGTTGGAAGCACCGAGGTCCTCTCAGCCATCCATCCATCGATGAAACTCAGGCACATTGGACTTAAAGGGGGGTAAAATGAAAAGCAATGGGTTAAAAACCTACTTGTCCTAAGTTTGGGATGAAAATGCGTCTCTGTTTAAATAGAAATCAGATCTGGATGGCAGGGATTAGAGCACCCAGATCAATGACGCACATTGGATTCTGGAGCCCCCCCACCTTTCTACCTTTAAGCGGAGGGAGGGGGTCCAAAATCGGGGGCACACCTCTTCAACGACTATGATTAGAGAACCTGGATCAACGGCGTCCAAGGTGATTCCGGACCGCCCCCCGCCTTTCTACCTTTAAGCAGAGGGGGGGGATCTAGAATCGAGGACGCATCTCTCCAACGGCTGTGATTAGAGCGCCTAGATCAGCAGTGCACATTGTATTCTGGAGCCTTCTGTCTTTCTATGTTTAACCAACATGGGCCCCTTTCCTGTCGTGTCATCTTTTGTACCATCCTTCCCCTTGCCATATGTTCTCCTCTTGGCCGTGCGATGAGGCTCGCTCCCTTTAGCCCTTCCTCATCCTCCGATATCTGTCTACCTTCCCTCTTCTGGTCCATGTGGTCCCTCCCCTCATCTCATCATCCAATCACCTTCTGAGCCTCCTCATCCCCTGCCATGTGTCTCACTCCCTTCCATGACAACCTTTCGCTACCACACCCACCCTTAGACCCTCTTATATTATACCACCTCATCACCTCTCATCTCACCCTCACAGTGTTGACGTGATCGCCTCCCTTTCCTCTTCCACATCAAGCATGCCAGTTCCTCCACGCCTTATCCATCACACTGCCCAACTGTTCCAGGTGGAAGCACGAGGGTTCTTCCACATCTGAGAGGGTAGATTTGACCGAGGTCGTTCCCAATCCCAAGGAAGCAGTTATTATTTCTGTGAAGGTGGTTGAACGTCGTCTTCTTCCATAAATAGAAGGCCAAGAAAGGACCAAGAATACAAGTAGACTGATAGTCCTTCCTGACAGAGATTGCATCTATCAAACCACTGCAGGATAGTCAGGAGTCCCATTGCGTCTATCATAAGTGAACGATCATCCAGAGTCTGCATGCGTAAACTGTCAGAAGACATGCAGATGCAAAGTTTTTAATGCATCTTCTCGTTTCCGCTGTTGTTGTTTTGTTTTGGCTATATGTAGGCATTTTTTTCCATTTTGTAAAGGATCGATGGTTGAGCAGAGCTCCCGGTTGTAAGTTTTTAACGAAGCATTGTTATTCTGGTTATGCATGCACTTCTGAGACTTCTTGTCTTATGAATGTCAGTTTCTTTCACATCTCTATTTACACTGTGTTAGAACAACTCAAAATTGGAGGATCCAGTCGAGTTGTAGCTATTATAGGATGATGTAGGTTGGATCACTGTAGCAGTTACGTTGTTTCTAATCAGTTGTTGTGATTTCCCCAATGCTAAATGACTCGAAATTGGAGGATCTGGTCAAGTCCCCTTTCAGTTTCTCGAGACCTTGAACCAAGAGGATCTTGCATTCAGAGTCTTTCCTCTGTAAACCGTTGGAAGCCTGTTTCTTAAAGTTGTTTGCTCACCTTTCTTACTAAGTCTTCCACCTGCTTATCTTTTAATCAACCCACTGGCTAAAGTTAGGTCAAGACCTCTTTTCTCCCATGCATACTAGACCCATTCCCTGAGTTAGAGTGATATTTCCTCGAGTCTCTCCCCATTTGATAATCCATTAAAACAATCGTGACATTAAACTGATGGGTGTTGGGCTCTGCTCCTGCAAGCAATCCAGGAGTGACTTCCGACGCTAACATTTCTGGCACCGTTGACGGGGATGAAGTTGAATATTTTCCCTAGGCAGAACGACATTGAGCCTCTGATTTTGAAGGTGCATCAGACATCAGAGCCCTTAAAGATTACTACTATGCACCTGGCGACTCCACTGTGGCGACTCCATTGTTTCCACATCACTGTTTCAGCTGTGACTACTGTTAGCACACCTGAAAGCTGACCCTAAGGAGCTTTCTCGAGAAGGTTTCAGCAGCTGCTTTCTCAGCCTGAGAAGCTTCCTGGGGTAACGACAATGTTAAGATCTGGCCTTTGATGGTGAAAAAGGACCAGACACACTTGAAATTGTGCATATTTCACCTAGCGAATCCATGATTCGAGGATCGATTGGCGACTCCACTAGTTCGATATGGATAAAATTCTGGCTCAAAGGTTTGCTTTCTGTGACTTTTATCAGATAGTTGGTTTTCCTAATGCACTTCTTGATAGAGACATCTGGGAAGATTTCCTCCCCGAATTCCATGCAAAGAGTTGGGAGGTACCAACTGAGCATTTACTGGACTTCCATGAATCTATTAACTGACACAATATCACGCATGAGGATGTCCAGATTAAGATCTTCAGGTATTCATTGAAGGGAGATGCTCTTGAGTGGTGTCGATCCCTTCTCGCTATGAGCATCCGCTCTTTAACAGGTTTTCATACAGCTTTCAATTCTTTCTATAAAGATTACTATCGAGCTGATTGTTTGTATGGAAATTGTTGTGAAGAATTTTCTTTTCTTCGTGAAGCCTTTGCTGGCCCTGCAGACCATGTCTGCAATGAAGCCCTTACTATGGAGAAAAGCATCTGCTTTGAAAAAATTGAGGTGTTGAATGATATGGGTGGTGTTAGCTCGAGAATGGAAGCATCTGACATCATATCGGATGTGTCTGTTCTTTTAGATGTTCATAAATATCAACATGTCTCTTGTGGATATTATGAGTTTGTAGAGTAGATGGGGTCCATGGTAGGTGGGTCACCTAAATGTCAGATTGAAGCAGATATTCCTAGCAACCCTGTTTCTGAGGACGGAGACCTTCCTGTTTGTAAAGAAGAAATTATTGTGGAAGTGGTTTCCTCTCTTTTTCTCCAAGGGGTTTCTCTTGATATATGTTTACCTGGGATTAAAGAGAAAAATATTATGTGTGAGAAGCCAGAACCAGTAGGTCCCACTATCCCTAAAACGGAATTTTTTTACGGGATCATTGTTCTGGAGGAGGATCATATCAATGAAGGACAACCCCTTTTTGATATATATTATAGTGATGATGAGAAACAAGTGTATTCTACTTTTGATCACTATAGAGATACTGAAGAGCCAGTCAGCAAACAAAACCACCCCATGGTCCCTATTTATGATGAATATGAATCAGACCTGGGGGAGACCGAACCAGAGGAGCATAATATTTCCTGTCTAGAGCCAGTTAGCGAGAAGCCATCACCTGAGAGCAGCAATCCCATTTCATTTATTCACCCACCTATGCTTATCAGAGATATTCGGCCATAGGTGAACAACTGTGTAGCAGAAGAGGTTGTCTGTCACCCATTTCCTGGAATTGGCCACTCATTTGATGACCCTGTCAGTGAATACATGGAGTGACATTTCCCTTATGCTTTGGAGCCACCCTATTTCATCTCAACTCCAGCCTATGAGGAGAAGTTGGAGAGTGTATCTGTTCTGCTGTCACGGTTGCACTATTTGTTGGTGATCATCGACAGAAGGAAGGAGCTTCTATCTAGGAAGCTGCTTGAATGGCTATGGTGGAAATCTGCTTTCACCTAGCCCCGTGTAAAGGTTTTATTAGTTCAGGACTGTACATAAATAATCTCCTGTGAGCATGAACATTTAGTTTGTTTTGTTTTTATTTTTTGGCCTGTAGTTTTAGCAGTGGGATGTTTTGAGCCTGACTCCATAGCCCAACAACAAGGCACTAAAGCTGTAGAATGAGTTCTCAGAGCATCACAGGGACGAATCTATCCCCCATTGATCCTAATATTAGTGATAATTCTTGTCTTGGGCTAGAGATCATTCGGGTCTGCAAGTTACACGAGAAGCACCCGAGCGCAGCATGGAAAAATCTTGTTTTACGGCTTCCAATCAAATGAGCGGGTCAAATTACGTTGTCAACGGCCCCGATTCATCCATAAGAATAGATCAACGGTCATCAGGATATCGGGGCTACCAAGTTAACCGATATATAGTTTCAAAGAAAGCACCTATATTTCAAGACTAAATCTAGGTCGTCCGATCCAGTGACGCATGGCGCAATATCTAGTCATGTCGGCATATCGACATTCGGGAATTCGAAGGGTAAAAGTCCCTCATCATCTCACATCTTGAAACCCCAAACCCTGAAACACTGATAAGTGCCTTTGAACCTAAGCCTATGGTCCTAGCACCTGGTCACGTCAAGCAAGCCTGGTAATGGAGGACACGTGGCACAATAGCTGAGCCACGAGTGGGGCCATTTGGGATTTTCATGTTGGAAGCACCAATGTCCTCTTAGCCATCCATCCATCGATGAAACTTGGGTGCATTGGACTTAAAGGGGGGTAAAGTGAAAAGGAATGGGTTAAAAACCCACTTGTCCTAAGTTCGGGATGAAAATGCGTCTGTGCTTAAATAGAAATCATATCTGGACAACAGGGATTAGAGCGCCCAGATCATCGATGCACATTGGATTCCGGAGCCCCCCCGCCTTTCTACCTTTAAACGAAGGGGGGGGGGTCCGGAATTGGGGGCGCACCTCTTCAACAACTGCGATTAGAGTGCCTGGATCAACGGCACGCAAGGTGATTCTGGACCCCCCCGCCTTTCTACCTTTAAGCGGAGGGGGGGGTATGGAATCGGGGACGCATCTCTCCGATGGCTGTGATTAGAGCGCCCGGATCAGTAGTGCACATTGTATTCCAGAGCCTTCTGTCTTTCTGCATTTAACCAACATGGGCCCCTTTCCTGTTGTGTCATCTTTTGTACCATCCTTCCCCTTTCCATCTATTCTCCTCCTGGCTATGCGATGAGGCTCGCTCCCTTTCGCCCTTCCTCATCCTCTGACATCTGTCTACCTTCCCTCTTCTGGTCCATGTGGTCCCTCCCCCCATGTCATCATCCACTCACCTTCCGAGCCTCCTCATCCCCTACCATGTGTCCCGCTCCCTTCCATGAGAGCCTTTCACTACTGCACCCATCCTTAGACCCTCTTATCTTCTACCACCTCATCACCTCTCATCTCACCCTCACAGTGTTGAYTCCATCACCTCCCTTTCCCCTTCCACGTCAAGCGTGCCAGTTCCTCCACGCCTTATCCATCAGACTGTTCAGCTGTTCCAGGTGGCAGCATGAGGGGTCTTCCACGTCCCAGAGGGAAAAGTTGATCGAGGTCGTTCCCAATCCCAAGGAAGCAGTTATTATTTCCATGAAGGTGGTTGAACATCATCTTCTTCCATAAATAGAAGGCCAGGAAAGGACCAAGCATACAAGCAGACTGATAGTCCTTCCTGACGGAGATTGCGTCTGTCAAACCACTACAGGACAGTAAGGAATCCCATTGCGTCTGTCATAAGTGCATGATCATCCACAGTCTACATGCGCAGATTGTCAGAAGACATGCAGACGCAAAGTTTTTAATGCAGCTTCTCGTTTCCGCTGCTGTTGTTTTGTTTTGGCTATATGTAGACATTTTTGCCATTTTGTAAAGGATCGATGGTTGAGCAGAGCTCCCGATTGTAAGTTTTTAATGAAGCACTGTTATTCTAGTTATGCGTGCACTTTTGAGACTTCTTGCCTTATGAATGTCAGTTTCTTTCACATCTATGTTTACACTGTGTTAGAACGGCTCAGAATTGGAGGATCCAGTCGAGTTGTAGCTGTTATAGGATGATGTCGGTTGGATCACTATAGCAGTTAAGTTGTTTCTAATCAGTTCTTGTGATTTCCTTAGCGCTGAATGACCTGGAATTGGAAGATCTAGTCAAGTCCCCTTTCAGTTTCTCGAGACCTTGAACCAACAGGATCTTGCATTCAGAGTCTTTCCTCTGCAAACTGCTGGAAGCCTATTTCCTAAAGTTGTTTGCTCACCTTTCTTACTAAGTCTTCCACCTACTCATCTTTTAATCAACCCACTAGCTGAAGTTAGGTCAATACCTCTTTTGTCCCATGCATACTAGACCTAGTCCCTGAGTTAGAGTGATATTTCCTCGAGTCTCTCCCCATTTGATCATCCATTAAAAAAATTGTGACATTAAATTGATGGGTGTCGGGCTCTTCTCCTGCAAGCAATACAGGAGTGACTTATGACACTAACAATGACCTAGAAGTGGGTTGAGTGATATAAAAGATGAAGAGTATAAATAAGAGGCTAGGGTCTCTTGTGAAAAGTACATTTTTGGAAGAACAGTTTGAGAGTATCTCTTGTGTATATTTTGCATTCATCTCTTGAGCATGATTGAAGATATATTATAAGAAAGAGAGCGTGAGGAGGATCTCATGGATGCATCGAATTTTTTGCAATGTATGATATCTTGATGAAAAAAGTCTCAGATCTTCAGAAACCATAGTTTTTGAGGTATACGTGGCCTGTAATGGGCCAGAGCACGTACACACGCAGGCTGTATGAAGGCAGGGTGCGTACAATGGATAAAGTCATGGAGATTTGTGTTTGAGTTGATAACTCATTGGTGAAGAATGAAGCAGGTTCCAGATCTACATTCTATTGACTTAGATCTACCACAGAGATTCTAGTATGGTTATATTATTTTCTTGATGGATACAAGTGCTTGGTGTGCTGTGAATCCTTACGAAATTCTTGGTATCGCTGCTATGATGTGATTTATGTTGGGTGATGAAGTGAGCAATACTCTTGTGATTCAGTGGTTATATGATTTCTATGGTATACTAGTTTCTTATACATGATTGAGTTAGCATTCATATTTATTGGTTGCGGAGGATGAGTAAGCTATTGAAGAGCTTGGATGTATTGTGACTATATGGTGGTCAGTTTGGACACTGAAAGATAGAAAAGAATGTGATTGTCGGTTGCAGAGGATCTGAGTATGTAATGAGAAGGATAAACCCTAATAGCTCAAAAGGTATATGCAGGATGATGTATATACTGGTCATGTACATACACGGGTTGTAGTGATCCAGCGCATGTACACACGCGAGTTTCACTACTTATAGGTCGCGTACCTGTAGCAGATTGATATCTGTTGAGGATTGTTTCCCATTTCATTTGGTGTTGACAATGTAATATGAGTCTTGCATAGAGATTTGTTGCTCTTGTATATTTGTACTCTATTCAGTTGTTGTCGATAAACCCTAAGGATTGTAGTCTATAATAAAAAGAAAATTGTACATACATCTTGTGTTCTTTGTGTTCCCTGTGGTGATGACTTATTGATGATATATGTTGTTGATATATGTTCACATATAACTAGTTACAAATGACAACAATGAGTAATGAGTAAGTGTTGAATGCTAACTAATGAGTTTTGTGTAAGAGGGACGTTTTTGAAAAAGATCCCCACACTCATTCATGCCCCCTCCCCCCCTCTAAGTGTGGTAGGTGTGTCCAACAGATTCGTCTTGGAGTGCTTCACTAGTTTCTTTGAGATACTGATGGTGCTTGTATTATCACAATAGATTGGAATGGGCTCATCATAGTCAACCTATATATCCATCAGAGTTTGTTTCATCCATAGAACCTATGTACAACATGTTCTTGCTGCAATATATTCGTCTTTGGTTGTAGATAAGGATATTGATGATTGTTTCTTGCTTAGACAAGATACTAAAAACTCACCCAAGTAGAACGATGCTCCATTGGTTCTTTGTCGGTCATCAGTGCAACCTGCCCAATCTGCATCTATTTAGGCAATAAGTGATAAATATTTTCCTTTTGGATACCATAATCCAAACTCTTTTGTTCCTTTGAGATATCTGCAAATCCTCTTCACTGCTAATACATGTGATTCCTTTGGTGTTGGTTGAAATCGTGCCACCTGTCTAGCTTCCTGCATAACATTTGGTCTAGATTCTATCACATATAGTAAGTTATCATTCCTTGACTTGTATTGTATCTATTCTGCATACTTTGAATGATCATATTTTCTGAACTTGCAGCCAGTTTGCATAGGAATGGTAACTGGTTTGAAATCTTCCATTCCAAACCTCTTTTGCATTTCTCTAATATACTTAGTTTGAGAAATAAAAATTCCTTGGTTGCTTTGACATATGTGAAGACCCAAAAAGAAGGATAGTTCTCCAAGTAATGACATTTCAAATTCATTATGCATATCCTTTGCAAATTTCTGTCTTAACATGTCATCATTGCTTCCAAAAATAATATCATCAACATAAAATTCAATTAATAAAATACTATATTGAGTCTATTTGATGTAGAGGTTGTTATTTGCACTTCCTTTTCTGAACCCTGCCTGCTGTAAATATTTATCCATTCTAATATTTATCCATTCTAGAGTACCATGCTCTAGAATCTTGTTTTAGACCATACAAGGCCTTCTTGAATTTCCACAAGTAATCTGCATTCTCTAACAAATGAAATACTTATGGTTGTTTGATGTATACTTCTTCTTCAAGTTCCCCATTCAGAAAAGTTGATTTCACGTCCATCTAATACACTTTAATATTCTTGGAGTATGCATGATCTAAAAGCAATCAGATTGCTTCCATTATGGAAAATGGGGCAAATGTCTCTTCAAAGTTGATTCCTTCAACCTGTGCGTATCCTTTATATATTCATTCAATTTATTTTTGAATACCTACTTTGTGTTAATCACATTCTTATTATTTGGTCTTGGAACCAATTCCCAGGTGTCATTCTTCTCTATTTGATCCAATTCTTCATCCATGGCCTTATTCCAAAATTCATCCTTACTGGCCTATTCAAAACTGTTTGGTTCAATCATAGATGAGAGTGCTAGGTGCATTTGTTCTCGCGAACAGATTCTTCTTCTAGACTCAACTCTTGCATCTTTGTTTCTAATAATCTGATCTGAAGGATAATTCTTTTGTACTCATTTTCTAGGTATCTTTGGAGGCAGCTGTTGAACTTTCTCTTCTACTTCTATATGATCTTCTTCATCTTCCCCTTCTACTTCTTCTTCATCTTCTACTTCTTCTTTGTAAAGTTGTTCCATTTATTCATTTTCTTCTTCCTTTAATTCTCGTCCACCTGTTTCATCAATTGTTACATTCATGATTTCAACAACTTTGTTCAACCTCGGATTGTAACACTTGTATGCTTTCCTTGCACTTGAGTAACCAACAAATACTTATTTTTTCACATGATAGTCAAACTTTCCCATTCAGCCATCTTCTCTTTTGATATAACATTTGCTTCCAAATACTCTGAAGTGCTTCACATTTGTTGGTCTTCCTCTCCATGGCTCATAGGGAGTTTTGTCAGTGTTTTTTCTGATAATTTCTTTGTTTTGAATGTGAGCTATTGTATGCACAACATGTGTCCAAAAAATATCTGTCAATTTGGAATCCATTAGCATTGTTTGATCCATTTCCTGTATAATTAACATCCATAATGTTCCTTTGTTTCTGAACCACTCTTTGAACCAATCTATGAATCCATTCTTTTATCCACTTTCATATATCTATCCAAACCTGGTAAGTATTCTTACAAATCCATCTTTGTCCATACTGTCCAAAACTCTACTACACAAGTGTCGATAATGTTGACCCATTTATTACTATACTATCATGAAGTATTAACTACTACCACTGATTGTACTTATGTTAAGTGATTGCTTTGGATTTGTTTTCTCAAACTCTGCAAGATACTTGAAGGGTGGTTCTTTTGTCTATCATGGCTATCGCATAGAATCCCCTTGTCTAATATTCATATTACCCAGGATTCTCCAGGATGGATGGCTCTTAACAATTCTTGCTCTGATGTGTATTCATCATCATCTTCATTGGTAGATTCATCATCTCTCTAATCTATGACTTCTTTCTTTCTTTCTGTGGATTCATATTTCACTAGAATGCCTGAAAGTACAATCTCTTGAACTTGTTCCTCATTTACCTGTCCTTCTTTTCTTTCATTTATTTTCCAAACCTTTTTGTATCTATTATCTTTCTTTTTCTCTGTAGAATTTTCTTCATCTCATTTTATTTCCAATCTTGTGATCTATGGGAACTGGTCTTTGTTCACCTATTCTTGGTTTTTTCTTATCCATACATTCTTATATATGATATCAATGCTCTCTTTCATGTAAGTATCGATCATGCTTCTACAATCACTAACTATGTGTCCATAGTTATGACATTTGTAACATTCAATGTCACGTGGGGCCACATAGGCATTTCTTGCTTGAACATTTCTTTTATAATCCTTGCAATCTGCAACCTTATGTCCAAAATTAGTACAATAAAAAAAATGACCATAAAATAAATTTGCATACTTGGGAGTGAATGGTCTTCTTTTTGGTGTAGTCCTTCTGAATTTATTCCTTGACTGATCATGATCATGATTGAATTTTCTTTGTGGCTTGAACATGGATGGTCTTCTTGAATATGTATCTTCAATAATTTTTTTAGATTTTGGTTTTCCGTGATTCTTGTCTAATATTCATATTACCCAGGATTCTCTAGGTTGGATGGCTCATAACAATTCTTGCTTTGATGTGTATTCATCAGCATCTTCATTAGTAGATTTATCATCTCTCTGATCTATGACTTCTTTCTTTCTTTCTGTGGATTCTTATTTCACTACAATGCCTAAAAGTACAATCTCTTGAACTTGTTCCTTATTTACCTATCCTTCATTTCTTTCAGTTATTTTCCAAACCTTTTTGTATGTGACATCTTTCTTTTTCTCTGTAGAATTTTCTTCATCTCGTTTTATTGTCAATCTTGCAATCTATGGGACCTGGTCTTTGTTCACCTATTCTTGGTGTTTCCATATCCATACGTACTTATAGATGATATCAGTGCTCTCTTTCATGTAAGTATAGATCATTCTTCTACAATCACTAACTATGTGTCCATAGTTATGACATTTGTAACATTCAATGTCACGTGGGGCCACATAGGCATTTCTTGCTTGAACATTTCTTTTATAATCCTTGCAATCTGCAACCTTATGTCCAAAATTAGTACAATAAAAAAAATGACCATAAAATAAATTTGCATACTTGGGAGTGAATGATCTTATTTTTGGTGTAGTCCTTCTGAATTTATTCCTTCACTGATCATGATCATGATTGAATTTTCTTTGTGGCTTGAACATGGATGGTCTTCTTGAAGATGTATCTTCAATAGTTTTCTTAGATTTTGGTTTTTCGTGATTCTTTTCTTTGAGTACTTCTACATAAATCTTTATGTTTTCTCCATTCTTCTTTTCTAGCATCCTAGAGTGCTTCTCTTCATTCTCTATAATTGATGAGGATGTTTATGTCTTTTCAACATTCTTGTTGATCTTGGTGGTTTTACTTCTCAATGTAACAAATTCTTCTTGAAGCTTCCCAACCTCTTCTTATTTCTTCATTATCTAAGACTTCATGACTTGTTCTGTTCTTTTCGCTTCTTCAAGATGAATTTTTAATGTGATTATTTCTTCTTCAAATGCTTTTCCTTATTGACAAAACTTTGCCTCAAGTCGGTTTAGATTATTAGTTCTTTCCTTAAAATTATCTGTCAATATATACTTTCTCATTTCTGCTTCTTCCTTTTGTGTTGTTATCTTGGCTTCCAAATACTACTTTTGATATTCAAGATTTTCTTCGATCTTTCTTTCTTCTTCTAGATAAGTTATTAAGTTCTCAATAACTTCTTGGGATTCTTAAAAAATGTGAACACTTTCCTTTTGCTTCATCAATTCTTTCTTGAGTGACTCATTTTCTTCTCTTAGTTCATCGAGAGCACTAGTCAATTCTTCTTCATGATTGTCTTCCTTTTCAATTAGTTTTTCTATCTCATTTGCTTCATGGCATTTTATTTCAAGATGTCCTCGTTTTTCACAATTAAAGAAAAACAACATAGCTCCAGTGATTATGTACTCTTCATCTTCTGAATATGTTTGACATGGTGAACATAATTATTCTTGATCTGTATCTGCATATTCTTTGGCATTTTTTGAATCTATGATGGGTGAAGAAAATATGTCATGTAACTTATCCCAAAGTTCTTTGGTTGATTAACATTTACCAACCTTTTATCTTACTAGATTAGGTAATCCTTTCGAGATGAAATCCATTGTTATTTTTTTATTCTTCTTCAATTCCTTCCTGGTTCATTCTTTTCCCTTTTTGAACTATCATATCATGTAACAAATGATACCCAAATATAATGTCCATGTTCCTGTAAAAATAATTTCGTCCTTCTACTCCACATATCATACTTTAAACCATTCTCACCATTAAACATTCATGCTCCATTCTCAGAATAATCCATGATCCCCTTCCAATGGTTAAATTGTTTCTTGAATAAACCTGCTTTGAAACTAATTGTTAGATTACTGAAAGGGGGGTTGAATCAGCAATAGAGCAATGTAATTATTTTTAACCACAAAATGCAAGTGTTATATCAATGCATAATTATCATCCAATAGTTGCAGAGTAAATAAACAATGAATAAATGAGAAATCATATGCATACACAGTACACCAATGTTTTTGCGTGGAAACTCAAAGCGGGATAAAACCACATAATTCTTTTTCTTATATGTCTTTAAGAATTACATTCATTAGCAGCACCATATTCCTTTGTTTTCCAGCTGCAGCTGGAAGGAGGCTCCAACCCCTTAGTTTCTCAAGATACAACTTGAGGGAAGCTCCAACTCCACAATTCTTTAGCTACAACCAGAAGGAGGCTACAACCCCCTATGTTCTCTGGCTACAACCGGAAGGTGTCTGCAACCACATGTCCTTGCCTCATACAACTGCCCTGAAATATAAGTAGAATTATGGAACCAATGTCACACTATAACTGTGAGATATACTGTTGTAAACCTGTACCAATCAACTTGTACCATAAAAATTGCATCAACCATGCACCAACCTGTACCAAACAACCTCTAATGAACCTTTACCATAAACATGTGCATCAACTATGCACTAACTTGTACCTCAACCTGTACCATCAACGAGTGCATCAACCATGCATCAAATACACATAAATTATGAATCATCAATATGTACCAACATCATCAACTATACACCTCATGTATGTGCCAACTCATCAACTACATGTCTCAACCATGTACCCAACATTTAACTCAACCAAAATCCCTCATCAATTTCATCATCCAAATCTGATTTGTACCTCTATAACATACCTAGTGTATATGATCACATACCTTCAAACCTTCCTTAACTTTAACAACAAGAGACTAGCATTTTCATCAAACTTTACTTTAGTCTCACATGACTAATTTTGGATTAGTCAACAACCCTAACTTGCAATAATCATAACTATGTACCTGTAATGAATAAATATATGAAAATGGTGCACACTTTTCTTTAGTGTATTTTATGCAATTCCTCCATATGTCACTACTTCAAACCTCTCAGAAAATGAGTTATAGCAAAAATGAAATACCTTGTTGAATTCTGGATTATTCTAGAGAGCGAATTTGTACAACATGCCCCTCACGAAATAATTGTTGTATGGATCTAAAAATGTTACATAGAATACTAAAGACCGTAGTCTAACCAATACATTTGGTGTTACTGAATTTGGATCTGTTAGGAATAATTTATGATGTTTTTTCCTAAAACACTTCTTTTAGACTAGTTTGAGGACTACCAACGAACGTTGTTTTCCATGGAGTGTAACTACAAAAATACAACTACCCACATGCTGAAATTTTTATCACATCTACTTGGATATGTTTCCTCAATAGCCTCCCAATTCTGCAGTCTGAATCATTCTAGAAAAAACATTATTAGTAAAATGGTGAGATGACCTGTAAATAACGTACTTTAGAAAGCATCATCAAAATAATTTATCCTCCCTTGAATTTTGACCTTGTTTACTTCAACTTCCCTCTTAAATTGTCCTTAGATATCCTTTGGTTACCTTAGTAACTTCTATATATTCAATATCCTCAAGTGTGATTAAAAAGAGAGACACTTGTCTCTTATTTATATTTTTATGTAGCTTCCTCAAGGGGTTACCTTCTAACCATCTTAAACCACTTTCCTTATTTTAGGGATAACCCACTTCTAAGCACTTGTCTACTTAGTAATTTCTCCATTAAATTTATTCTTTGAAAAAATCTTTTGTATCCAATTTGATTTATAGTACACTCATCACTTCACTTTATTACTTACCTTCTAAAATCTCTTAAACCACTTTCATTATTTTAGGGCTAACCCACTTATAACCAGTTGTCCACTTAACTTAACCACCTTATATAATTAGTAAGTTATCCATTAAATTTATTATTTTTCATCCTCTTTGACTTATGGTACACTCATTACTTCACTTTATTATTTAAATAATTCCTTCTTTACAAACACTTTGACTACTTTGACATTTTAGGGCTTCTAGATGACTCATGAGGGTTCTCCAAATTCACATGGCCATAACTCTCTAACCTTGAGGATTTATGTGACATTCCACATACCACTAGAAATGGCCTGACATGTACTATCCATATAGAATAGTCTTACATGAAAATATATCAAAACTCATACCATTATCCATCAAACAAACTTGGTTCCATTACCAAAACATTTTTTCTATAGGAATTCACTATCGGACTTTCTTCAAGGGTTGACATCAATGACAACCAACTCAATTAATCAACATTAAAACCATGCCTCAGTGACTGAGCCATCCATGGTGCCCATGAACTCAGGAAATGTAACCTTCTCGAGTTCTCTGTGAATGCTACCAGAGCGCACTTTGAAACCTCATTAGGTATAGGCACCCTGGACTCATCTCTATCTAGTTGTTTAATCAAGGCCTCTGACATCCTCTGAAAGGTCCTCATCAAACCAACCACATACCCCACAACAACATGCTCCTATCGAATGACTTGTTCTTCTCCTTGGGGGTTAGACCCCTCAGGTGTGGGCGTCACACCTCTCACCCTAGAACCACGTCATATACCTCCATGATGTCCTCTAACCATGATTATCTTCATGGACAAATTTCAATTTTAATAAGCGATAATTTATTAATCAAGTGTTTTAATATAGTGGAAGGCGTAATGATCCCAAGTCGCAGGGTTGAACCTTTCTACGATACCATATGTAAAAACCCCTTCGTTACCACACCAAGAGGTGATGTACAATAGGTAAATAATTTTATGTTTATTTTACATTAATAAAATTAAAACGTCACCACATAATTAACATCCACACCATTGACACATCATCCTAATTAATAACGACACATGATCATTGCATCAACAAAATTAACAGCAACACATCATATATTAATCACTACATAATCCAATTCATCAAGTTCATCTAAAGGAAACATCATTATCAATCAATCAACATATAACATAAGGAAACTACCCACCCAACCTATGATGCAGTGTTAGGTCCTCCACGACACATAAGCAATGCTCAAGTCTAGGATTCATCCAAATGATTTTGACTACTTAAGGTTTGAGGACTGAGGATTGTTTTGAGGAACAAGGAGGTCTGTAAATCCCATAGCCCATCATAACCACAATCCCAACTAGATCATCAATCTTCACCTAATCATCAACTATTCATGGTGCAACAAGATATTCTATCACACTTAGAAATCTTCAAGCGATAATGGATGTGAATGAGTAAGAGAATATTTCATGAAGAACAATAAATCAAAGAGTAATTACAATATTAATCACATAAAAATGAACTATATATCTTTATATTAATGAATATCCTCTAGGAGTATGTCACGAAAAAGCTAAGTTACATAATCATTGTGACAGCTTGTAACAAATCAATCTTCTTACGCATCACCTTGAATTTATCACCTCTTTTACATTATGTATCCATTACAAAGCTAATAAAATCATTCATAATATACATTAATAAGAAGTCAATTGTTAGCATATCCCTCCTTAAAGAGATAAGAGGGTTAATCATAACATCAATATGGAAGGATTCAATGATGACATAAAACTTTCTAATTTAAATTAAAAGGAAGAACAAATCTTATTTAAAACAATATATGAGAACTTCGAGGCTAAAATAAAAATACAAATTGAAGTTTAAAGGAGGGACCAAATCTTATTTTAACAATATGAAAACTCTAGGCTACCTTACTTGCATATCCTTTTAAGAAAAAGGTCAAGAATATATTGAAAACTCATAAGGAATCTCCCGCTCCTTCATATCTATAACTAAGGACTATAAGTCCACTTCATAGCATTAGTAAATCAAGATTATTGAGGCTACATCTATGTTCTTATACAAAGATCGATAGGTTTTCAATTCCATCTAAGTAGCATGTAGAACAAGACCTATTAAATAATAAAGGTAAGGACTCCAAGCTGACTTGTAAAATCATTAAGGAACCCAAGGAAGACCCCACTAGAAACGTATTAATTCTTATGATATCTCAAAAGTTCTTTAAATATTTAAGGCATTACTTTTCTTTTAATTAAATTTTAAAGGAAGGAACAAAATTGCAGGAAGGCAATCACTAAGAGAGACTCGACCCATCGCTGGAAGAAACAAGAAAAACAAACGCAGGAAGGAATCGCTAGTAGAGACCCAATCTATCACTATAAGAGACAAGAAATCGCAGGAATGAATCACTAGGAGAGACTCAATCCATCGCTAGAAGAAGCAAGAAAAAAAATGCAGGAAGGAATCGCTAGGAGAGACTCAGTCCATCGCTGGAAGAAACAAGAAAACGCAGGAAGGAATCGCTAGGAGAGACTCAATCCATTGCTGGAAGAAACAAGAAAATGTAGGAAGGAATTGCTAGGAGAGAATCAACCTATCGCTGGAAGAAACAAGAAAATAAATGCAGGAAGGAATCACTAGGAGAGACTCAATCCATTGTTGGAAGAAACAAGAAAAAAAAACGCAGGAAGGGATACTCTATGAATGAAATTTGATATAGGAGATTCTCTAAAGGTAAAGCGCATTCAAATAGTTGGAAAAAACAAAAATTTCTGGAAGAACTCACTACAGGAATTTCTCTATAGGTATGGCGCCTTCAAATCATTGAAGAAAACCAAAATTTATGGAAGAACTCGCTACAAAAATTTTTCTATAGGTATGGCGCCTTCAATCATTGGAGAAAACGAAAATTTCTGGAAGAACTCTCTACAGGAATTTCTCTATAGGGATGGATCATTCAAATCGTGGGAGGAAACAAATATTTCTGGAAGAACTATCTACAGGCAGTCTCAATCAAAACGCTGGAAGAAGAAAATAGCTATAGGGATGGCTCAATCAAATCGGAATGATATGGCTGCTACTAACAATTTCCATAAGTTAATGGACACTTTGATAAACATTCCAAGGCAGTTACCGGTGAGTCTCGCAATGGTTACACTTTTATATATATATATATATATATATATATATATATATATATATATATATATATATATCCACGCAACAATTTATCATTTCTAGTATTTGTGAAACCATCCAAGATTTGTCAATGCAAATTAGAATTTCTCCACAATTGTAATGGGTTTCAAGGGCCCACTACACAATAAACTCTCAATATATTCCATCATATTTTTTACTACAGAAACATCCACCCAATTTACAGTTTCAATTATGACTATCAGTATATTGAAATCTACAACAAATTTCATTTAAACTTTTCGATATAAAACCCTTAATATCTTTATTTTCCTCACCACGAATTTACAACAATCTTTATAAATTTTTACACAACAATACAAAAATGGAGTACCGAAACCAATAATCCGTCATTGACGAGGATTGATATTGCGGAAGAGCTCCACTCGAACTTGTGCCTAGCTCCTTCCCTTTCCAATCCAAGGACTTCACCGATACCTTCCAACCAACGCTAGGGGTACTCTTCTCCCCTCTTAGCCCCCTAGTTGCAAAGAGATGGCACAAAAACAAAATAAAATCTAACTCCTAGCCTGCCTCGCAAGGTAAAGCCACACCTCTATCACAAGTTGGGTATCCTAACTCTCATAAGTAAAACAAGTCAAAACTATTTTGGCAACATAACTTTACCAATAACTAGTGTCCCTTTTTCCCCATCTAGACCATTTTCTTTAAAGGAATTTCCTCACAGACACATCCCCACTTTCACAATTAGTTTTCTTTTTAATTCAATAAATTATGATTATTTCCTCCTATACTTGTCACCCTCTCTCCTAGTTGCACATGTAATTCCATATTTTAGTTTGATTAAAAGTCAATTTCCCTCTCATTTCCCAAATGCGCTCTTTAAATCACTCATAGTTGTTTGTTTATTCCCCATATTCTCATTTAATGACTCACACCTTACTAAATCTGAGTTGAGTTAAAATAAGAATCTTTTTCTAGTTAGACTAGTGTTAACTAGACTATAGATACCCACTTTCTCATCTTAAATTTCAATTTGGTATTTTCTTGCACACATGCTTATTAATCAAATCTTTAGGCTTACTTTTCACCATTTTCTTAATTCTTAACTTAATTTACTTCATTCCTTTTTAATTTAATTTATAAATTTAGTTTTAGTCTTCTTATAAGAACTTAGACTTAGGATTAATTTCTCTGCCCCCTTTTTGAAAAGGATTAAACTTTTATTGGCATTTTTAATTAATAAATTTAATCTTTTTAATTAATTAATTAAATTCGAAAATGCTTAAAGAGTTTATAAGGTTTACTTATTCGTTCAAGGTTTTCTAGGCCACCTAGATTCATTGACTCAAGTGTTACTTACGCGACGTGCCCTTCAAAACACAACTCCATGCTCTAAGGGTGCCACTTACCTTTTGACTGTTTTTTTTTATTGATCCAACCCTTCGAATTATCACTCCATTCACGCAACCTTGTGATAGACTAAGGGCTTCTAAGGAATAATGATTATGCCTTATGGTGCTCCCCTTAGAATCTTCGTGAGTGACTATTATAGTCTTCCCTCATGACATCATGGACCTCTCGAACTAGGTAATCATTATCATACAACTCGAGCCATGGCGGGAGTGCTAGTAGGTTGTGACAGGGACGCTGCCACACCTGTCCCTCAATATATGGTTTCTGTGAATGACCCCTTGACTTCTTATATGAGTCAGATTAGCAAGCATTCATCGGCCTGCATCCATCAACAAAACATTGTCAATGATCCATATACAAAATCATACTATAATTGATCATATGTCACATATGCATAAATGAAATATTCAAACCCATACAATCCACTCCCTAACTCAATCCAAAGTCCAAGGAGGCTCATTGATTCCCTTAGCATCGACAATTTGTCAAGTGTCATGCACACTCAAGGAAACTCGTCAATAACATATGTCAATACATATATATCAAATAAGATTAAATCACAACCATCAACATCACCATAAGAATCTATAAATGAAACAAATAACCATGAACTATAACCAGATCACTTGCACGCAAGTGCCCTCAAATAATAAGTCGATAACATGTGCTCACAAGGGCGGGATGTTACACGACCTCTATAGTTTCATTTTGCTTCACATAACTCAAATGGAAGATTGAAATATATAAACACCTAAAAACTCATGACCACAATCCATGTGGGATGGATTATTTTATAAAAGTCTAATTTTGATTAAGGGCCCAAAATGACCCATGAAATTGATGAACGATGGTTGAGTTTCTGACTTCCTGAGCTTGTATCTCGAGTTCCCAATGTTAGTTTTGGACAAAGCATACCTTGTTGGAAAGGCAATTCAACGAGGAAAGTGATGGAATATGTTTTAGGAGATGTAATTGGCAAAAATTCTTCCAAAACTTAAAATAGCATCCATCTTTGTTTGCATGACTTGCTAGTGAATTTGCTTTGTACCTCGACTTCCCAGGCTTTTAACTTGAGACAAAAAACTCCAAATTGTGCACAGAAAGATTCGTTAGAAATATGAGATGATGAAGAGTGCATCTATGATGGTTTTAGTTGCATCAATTAAAAAATTTCAAAATAAAAGTTTATTAAAAAACTTTTATTAAAGAAAAAATGGGCCCCACTTCAAGGAATGAATTTTATTGACATAAATTCATTAATGAGTATTTCATTAAGAATTATTTAAATTGGTTACTCAAAATATAAAAGTGTGTGGAAATTCTTAGAAAGGCCAAAAACCCTAACTACTTGAAGGAGCATTGGAAGCAGATTTTAAAAGACATAGAGAACTATCAAACAAATCGTTAGAGAGGGAAATCAGAACATCATAATAGAATAGGTCTAGCCATTAGTATGCATTCAGGTTTTTTATCAGTAAATAAAGATCCCCATTCTTATTCTTCTTCTTCTACACCATTTCCTAAAGGCTTTATGCTTGTATTTTTGAACTGAGCATAAGGTTGAGTTCTTGAGTGTTTTTCTTGTTTTATTCGAATATTTTTCTCTATAAGATCATGGAGTATTTTAGATCCATTTATGTGATTGATAATTTTAAGACATAATTGTCTATTTGATTCATGGAGATTTAGTCCTTATGTCTCATAAGCTTAGTTTTTGAAGCACTAATCAATTGATTTACTGAATGCTTTGTAATGAGAAATATTTTTCATCTAATAAAATTCATAGAGAACTATTTCAGGGCATATCTTTAATGATTTCTTAGATATTGGGATTTATGAGTGTTAGATTTTTGGAGTATGCCCGTCAAATTTTTTCGAGTTTTGAATGTAGAACTCATTTAAATTTCTCTGAAATGATCAAAACCACTTCATCCTTTTTTGTGTGAGAAGATATGGATGTATCCTCTACTTGCATATGATTTAGATGGTTGTATTAATGTTGTTGAGTACAATTTATTAGGATATTGAAGCCTTTCTTTAATGTTTTAATTGTTAAGAAGCTACGTGTTGCACATAAAGAGAAAATTTGGTTATCAAGAACCATTTCATATAAAAAATAAAGCAATAAATACTTGGGGTTTCTTGTCTAGCATTCTCCCTAATCCAAGAACATCAAAATATTTCTTTCATCCAAAGAGGATTACCACCTCTATAAAAATGGAGGGGGATTCATATCCTCCTTGGGTTGCTTTTTGGATCTTAAACAATTTAAACATCAACAATGACAAATTTGTGTATGGCTTCTTGGTGAGGCGAGACGAGTGTCACTCTTCCTATTTGTAAATTGAGCCAATAGTGCTCATATTATAATTGTTTCGCAATAACAAAGATTTACTTAGGTGTTAGACATGGTTCATGTTTCCCAGACTATTTATGTGTATGTATTTTGTTTGTTCCACTTTTGTTCTCTTGGTTTCTCATGTTCATGGATGTATGATTATATATGACTAAGTGTTAACCTATTACCAATTGTCTATGTACACAATAGCTACACTAAAGTAGGAGTGTGACTCACAAGTGGCCTAGAACACAGTATGGGTATGGTCTAGGTGAAGAGGCATAGTTTGAGTTAAGTATCCTTGTTGTTGTGAAGCAACCAAGAGAGAAACGTCGTGGTGTCGCACACCCTCAAGAGTTTCATGTTTGCAAGATTCGGTTAGGCACACTACGGGGACATGACACTTGTCATTTTTATCTCATATACCTTCAAATTATTAAAATGTCTTTGAATTTGTAGATATGAATGGGGAAAAATAAATATTACAAGGAAATTGTAAACTAAATCATGAAGAAATTATTGAGAAATAGAAAACGAAGTTACCTACTTGATTTTTTTTTTTAATTTGTATTCATACTACAATGTCTTCTTGTGATTTATGCTCCTAAAAAATATTCCTCCCTCTATTTTCCTTGGTAAAAATATCTTTCACAACTATCTCCTCCGCTTTTAGCACTAAACTGAATTAAGACTATTGTAATACACATATATGACATTGTCTTTAGAATCATTCTGTAGTGTAATTTGTCCAAAAAAATAAAATTATGATGACACTAGACACATCACATTAGTGGGCGTCATGTTTTGTGTCACAATTTCATCACTACATCCATTTCTAGTTTCAGGTTTTTCGACATGTTCCCTTGACAATGTGATGATAGTGACAAAATGTGAGTTATTGAGAGTGTTTCTACATTTGTTTTACATCACAACTTCTCAAAAAACTACTTTTAGGGAAACTTTACAACACATTTATGTTTAATATGTTTTTTAGTGTCTCATTAGTGTCGCTCAATGTTGTTTCTACATTGATATTCTATAGTTGGGTGTCATATTTGTGTCATTTTGGCATCGTATTGGCATCAAAATATAATCTTTTGTATATTGTGTCATATTTGTGTTGCATTGTGTGAGCATCATGTTTGCATTATACTAGCACCAAAATATATAACTTTTGCACCTTGTGAGCATCACATTACATCAAATTTTCATTGTAGAGTCACATTTGTGTTAATGTTACATTATATTGCATCAAATTTATGTCATATTCAATCAAATTACATCATGTTAACATCAAAGTTTGATTTTTTTTCATCAAAATTACAATGTGTTAGTGTCAAAATTGCAATGAAAATATTACTATTTATTCGATTATTTTTACTAATTTAAATATTATTGATTATTCAATCACTATTATTTATTTTAATGGTTGTTAATTATTTAATTATTATTATTATTTTGTAAATTATTATTTTTACAATATTCATACATTGGTGATTAGTTACATGCATCAATTTAGTTCATACTAATTATGAATGGAAAATCTATGTACATATAAATGCAATTGTAACATACCTAGCCTTCAAGTTGAGTCCCATTACTACTAAAAACAACCAAATACAATTCTGATAGAAAGTTGTAAATGTGGAAAAAAATCAACATGATATACCAACTCATGCAACTGGCCATACTATTTAAAAACATGAAATGCAATTGATTCATACACGCAAAACAACAAATAAACACATGAAACATCATTTAATCACATAAACACAAATTAAAATGTGGCATTTACCCATAAGAGACAACAATTAATAAACTAAAACTCAATGTGAAATGCTCAACAATTAATCTCAACATTCTATAGAAATAAACATAATGAATGTGATCACATATCTTATTAATAAAAAACAACCCACTGTAGTGGTCAAATGTTCCACCCAACAATAGACTCATTGTTGTATTTCTCAACAACAAGTCACCCCTGAGATGGGGCTATGAATTCACAAGAGACAATGGTTCTTAAGGTTGGATACTATCTCCTCTCAACAAGCTAATTCCTACATTCATTCTAATCCATCGGCTCTCCTTCCCCTCAACCTGCACAAACCAAGGAATGGGATTGCCTTCTCTTCCACACATTCCCTAAAGCTATCTCACTTCCCTCGAGGGCTCTAGCATAAGTTGAATAGAAAATCTCTTTGTTGGGGACTCCAGGAATCTATGACTACAATAGGAATTCTCACAACAACAAATTACTTGCTCTCTTTACAATTTATTGAACATAATATTACTCACAGATCTACAACCTATCTCCCTGTGAAATTATAGCTCCTACAAGATGTTATACATGCCCACTATGGTTTCCTTCAAGCTTCAACACTCTAGAACTCCATGGTTGTCCCAAAATATCCATGTAAAAACTCATCTTCTTTCCCATACAAATTTCTTTTTCTTCCATGTATGTTGACTCTCCCAATTCCCAAGGTTGATTGTACTCGGGCCCATGCTCTCAATAACTCTGTGAGGTGACTTTACACACCCACCCTCTTACATGTATTCAATGATTGGGCTTGTAAACACTCAAAAAGAAATAGAAGGTTCATAGTAAAATAATTTAGAAATATGGTTTGGGTTTAATAGGAATGGGTAATTCCCCTTATACCCCCACTCTCTATTGTGGAAACTAAGCCACCAAGTCTCCATTCATTTCCATATGTCGTTGATGATACATTTTTTTTATATATACAAATCTTACATATTGCATTGCTTGACGTGTGGTCATACATCATATTTTCATTATGCATCGCTAAATCAGGGATTGAAAATGAGGATGTTACAACAATTATGAAATTTTAGCACAGTAATATTAATTGAATTTCAAGCCATGAGAACACACAAAGCCATATAATCATAAACACAATTATATGAAATTTTGCCTCATGAATTTTGAATCAATTTCACACTATTCAAGTAAAAAAATGTATAGATATAAACACAATGCTAAATCTTAAATTAAATCACACAATATCTATGTAATTTTCTATGCCTATAAAAAAGTGGTGCATTGCCACTTTAGGAAAAATGTCAACTTTCTATATAACATTGCATGCAAAATATTCTAATATATAAGGAAATAAAATGAATTTCACTTCTCTCATTATTTTTTTAAACCCTCCACATCCTCACTTTATAAAAACATAAAGAACATGACTCCAATAAAATAAAAAATTGCTAACATTTTAAGATATAATTAAAATCATAAGTTAAAAAATAGTTAATACCCTTTGATTAGTGGGAATCACTCACGACTTCATTGATTTGGAAGCATGTGATATATTCAATTAATGAATAAATAATTTTAACTATATATAAGTTGAAAAATAAGTACATAGTTAACAATTAGTGAGCTTTAAGTTGTAAAAAATTCATTTTTTAGGTAATACATAAAAATAATTGCTTGTGTATTTAATAAAAGAAAATCATATTTAATAATGACATATATTAAGTTAATATATTAGCATGAAGATCATATTGATAAAGTTATATTTTTTCTTCTAATAAAAGATCTCTATGGAAGAATGTATAACTATTAATTTATTTATTTTATTCAAACCTCCATATATTATAAGATAAAATTAAAACAAAAGTAGTTCAATGATACTAAAATATTAGAATGGAGAAAACTAAAAGTATCCAAATAAATAATAACATTGATTTTTTTGTATTTATCTAATCTTTATCTTTATAGAGTCTACTTATGTACTTATTCAATTCACCCTAAATGAGGTCACTTATGAAATTCATTGAACACATATAATGAAATATAAAAGGTAAAGGACTAGAAATACGAAAGACTAAAGAAAGAGTACTTCAAATATATTTCACCTAATATGATTTCTAGTCTCAAGAATATATGGACAGTGTAGCATTAAATAGTACAATTGGAAACCTTTTATGTAGATGTCATAGTGCTCTTTGCTTACTAAAATTACTATGGAAATTTATCTGAGAATGTAAAAATCTTGACTAATATTACTAGTCCTTAATATGCAAACTATAAAATGTTGAGTCATATTTATGTAAGCATATTCATATTTCTAAGGATTTTATATATTTTTTATAAAATTTGGGCTATTTTAAGGTAAAATAATTTTGTTCTACATAATTTGGGCAAAACACTTTTAGAAAAAATGAAAAGAGAAGAATCTCTTTTTTGAAAAAAACATGGAAAATTAACCCATAAACTATATATAGCCCCTGAAATTTTTCTTGTTTTAGACCAATGTTTAAGATATTTTTTTGACCAATTAATTATGATAGTGTCAAAAATTTATCATGTACAATTTTGCTTCATCCAAATTTTAAAGTCTAGCAATTTTCATCAAATTGTCTTTTACAAAGATAAATCTCCATATTTATACATTATCATCTTTATGACATATTTTCAAACATTAAAATGACATATACACATATAATAAATAAATACCATTAAAAATATAATAAATTAAATGTAATTAAACTTCAAATTTTATTCATAAAATAAAACATAAACTTACTATGCCTAACACTAAATGCTACTTACACTCATAAAAAATTATCAGGTAAAAAAAAATAATAATAATCTCATTTATTAATAATGTGTATCTTTTTGTTATACTTATCAATTATTCATTTTTTTTTATTAATATTTTGTGTAACATAAAACAAAATATAAGAAGCAACCAGTTATACTTATAAATTATTCAATTTTTTTTATCAATATTTTGTGTAATATAAAACAAAATATAACAAGTAACATTACCATTAGAATTATAAAATAGAGTTATAAATTTAGTAAATGAATAAATTCACATAACAAAATTAATTCAAAATTCCAAATAGAATAATACAAACAAAAATATAAAACTATAAAGAGTTTAAAAACAAATATGTAATTTCCTACTTCCATTTAACTATGAATGTTATAATTAAACCTCACAATCCATTAAAACAAAGTTAGCATTGGATGAGAGCATGGTGACCTAATTTTTGAACCCTATGAAGCAAGCTTCAAGCATATAACTCAACCTGTATAAACCTGCACAGAAGATGACAGCTGCCAAAGAACCCATATTAGGGTTTTGATATGAATAACCATGTCTGTATTTATGCTAAGAAGCGCCTCCCAGATATTGGTGGTGCTGTGTAATTGTGGGCTCTTCTCCCAGAGCATCACCTCCCACGCCTTGATAGCACCCATATTAGGGTTTTGATATGAATAACCATCTCTGTATTTATGCTAAGAAGCGCCTCGAAGATATTGGTGGTGCTGTGTAATTGTGGGCTCTTCTCCCAGAGCATCACCTCCCACGCCTTGATAGCACCCATATTAGGGTTTTGATATGAATAACCATCTCTGTATTTATGCTAAGAAGCGCCTCCCAGATATTGGTGGTGCTGTGTAATTGTGGGCTCTTCTCCCAGAGCATCACCTCCCACGCCTTGATAGCACAGTTGTTGAGGATATGGCGAGTTCATTGAGATGACATTGTTGCTATTGTTCATGATACTGTGTGCAGGCTGCCGCATTCTTCCAATATATCGGTGGTCCTGTGGAATCTTTGGCCCTTCTCCCACGCCTTGATATCGGTTGTCATGTGGAATATTGGACCCTTGTTGAACATGTTGCGAGTTTATTGCGATCCCTTTTGATGATACTTTACTGTGCACCATATTACAAGTTTTCTGCAGGCTCAACCAGACATTTTCCGGTCATAGCACTATTGCTCCCGGCGTAGTCCTGTTCAAAATTTGAACATGGATTATTCTGCAAGCTGCCCATTTGTCCCGGCGGTTCAAATCTGTTTGCCCCCGTAGTCAATAAATGATTTGCCGCCATTCCTACTACTGCATTAGGCATCCATGATGGAAAGTTGAATGAATTTGACTGTATAAGAGTTTGTTGTTGGGGATTTGAAGTGTACTGTGCAGCTTCTCCAGTACCACCAGTGCTGATCCCCTGGTATGAGAGAGAGTATTGATTTGGAAGACAATGTGACTCCTCTGCAAGCCGAACCAGCGTTTCTCCGGCCATTCTCCTCTTGTCTGCCAGAGAGTATTGATTTCGAGGACAACATGACTGTTGAATGGAAGTGAAACCAGTGCTATTGGGTTTCGATACTTGTTCAGCATATGGCAAATTCTCTGCAGGCTCAACCAGCCATTCTCTGGCCATAGCACTACTGCTCCCGGCGTATTCATGCTCAAAATTTGAATATGGCTTATTCTGCAAGCTGCTCATTTGACCCTGTGGTTCAAATCTATTTCCCTCCATAATCAATCTATCATTTTCTGTCATTCCTCTTACTGCATTAGGCATCCATGACGGAGTGTTGATTAAATTTGGCTCTATAACAGTTTGTTGTTGGGGATATGAAGTGCACTGCAACTGGTTTGGGCCAAAATAGAGACCATACCGATGTGAAGATGGCGCAATCTCATATTGCACTGAATTTGGATTTGCATTGACAGTGGGCTCCACATAAACCTCTTGTTCGTAATGTCCTGCAGGATTGTGCTGATGATCATGATCGGCAATGGAGAATGCCCTAGCGAAAACCGAACTGTCAACATCTGCACTGAGGTACGCGCCATTAAATTTCGTATCAGTGGAGACGGGAGTGGAATTAATTGTTGTGGTCGATGGAATAGCCTGCTGTGGCTGTATTCCAGATAATCAATATTTTTTGTACAGCCATTCAAGGGTCCTCCCGTCCGATTTGCCGGCGAGCTTTTGAGTTATGTCGGTAAGCCGCGATACGCAGTTGTAGGGCACTCGAACCCTTCTATCGCGGCCGTCCTGGGTTCGGCGGTGCCTGTCTCTTGGGACGTCCTGCCTCCGCTGCTCCCGCCTCTTCCGCGGCGGGGTCATCATGGCCTCGTCTTTGGGGCCATTGATGAGCAGTTCATCAGCGGAGGAAAATTTGTGGGGATCCTGATCCGTCTCTGACTCTCGCATTAGCCATTCCACAGTCATTCCATCCCGTTTGAAGCCCAGTGTTTTCGTCAGCTCAAAGAACAGCGGTGCAGTTCTTGCTGGTAATCGAATGTTAGTACTAGTACAGCCGTTAACTCGCGGCTGAGAACGCCGAAAGGTATCAGCTGGTAATTAATTTAGGTATATCATTTGAATATTTCATGTGTAATAAAAAGATTTTTCTTGATATAATGATTTCGGGTGCAGTGTAGCCTATGCCTTTTACCAAATTCATGAAAGACACAGCAGCTAACTTGCGAACGCTCCATGCTCATGAAACGCTTCATGCTTATGCAATAGGTGGGTGGACCATCGAATATGAAAAGCGCGGCAGCTGAAATGCACGACTGCTGAGGAGGAAGTTGAAGTAGTGCCCATTAATAATCTAAACGTGACAATTATATGGTGTTACATTAATTTCTTAATATGATTAATTTGAAAGGAAGACTAAAAATATTTCAACTTTTTCAATTGTTAGCTATCAAATTAGAATTTTAAATTAAAAAGTCATTAATCGTACCCATTACCAATAAATATTTATAGCAAAGTCATTGTTTCGTCAATATTGGATACGCCCTCCCTGCTTCGAAATGGGTATAAGTTTCTTTTGAATATTTATAGCGCTAGTTTTGTTGGCATGTCTGGCTTGAAGACCGATGAATAAGGAATAAGGTTGGTGGGTGGTTACGGTTGTTATTGATTTTGGTTTTTTATATTTGACAGTTTTTACGTAACCCTTTCAATTCCCATTTTTATGGATTTTCAGTTTTAGTATGGATTTAAATATTTGGACGCTATTTAATTTTCATTTAATCATGGTTTATATATTAAAATTTAGAGGGACAAGGTGTGTACGTTTCACTTTCATAAAATTTAATATTCAAATAGTCATATAAAAAGGATTTATAGTCATATAAATAGGATTTATAGTCTCCACTTAAATAATTTAATATTTGATTTCAATAATAATAGTAATAATAATAATAATTTATTTTTAAGGTCACTCTCAAGCCAACACATCAAATTGGTGTATGAGACTTCTTTATTTGTAGGATAAAAGACTGGGTTTTATTGGAAATCAAAAGAATGACTAATAACAAGCACGATAAAATCACATCCAGTTGAACTAACCTTAAGGGATTATTATTATTAAATACTATTATTAATAGAAGCCAATAATGTATATACACCTCCTCCTAGCATTAAATAATAAGCTATTATGATCTATATGCATGATGTCTCAATATTACATATTGTGTGGTCGTCCTCTCTGGCCGTAGACCAATTGAACTAATCCTAAGGGATTATTATTATTATTATTATTATATTGTATATTATTAAATATTATTGTTAATAGAAGTCAATAATGTATATGCACCTCCTTTTACCATTAAATAATAATATATTATGATGTATATGTAGCATGCCTCAATATTACATATTGTGTGAAGTGTTTGGTAACATGATACATGTACTTCAAGGTAATGGATATAAATATATTAATATTTGATTTCAATATGATTTTAAAAATCAAATTATTATTTTTTTGAGGAAATGTGTTAGTGTGGTAAAGAGTGGGTTTTCATTATGGGGTCTCACCTAGACGAAATCAACAAAATGACTAACATCTCACTCTAGACCAATTGAACTAACCCTAAGTGACTATTATTACTATAATATTATATAGTATTAAATATTATTATTAATAGAAGCCAATAATGTATATGCATCTCTTCCTAGCATTAAATAATAAACTATTGTGATGTATATCCATGATGCCTCAATATTACATACCTAGACCAATTGAACTAATCCTAAGAGATTATTATTATTATTATATTGTATACTATTAAATACTATTATTAATAGAAGCCAATAATGTATATGCACCTCCTCTTACCATTAAATAATAATATATTTTGATGTATATTTATGATGCCTCAATATTACATATTGTTTCGAGTGTTTGGCAACATGATACATGTACTTCAAGGTAATGGATATAAATATATTAATAAAAAATAATAGAAGAAGATAAATGTACATCATTTTAATAAATATCCAAAGAATATAAATATCAACGGTGTCCTAAATGCAAGTTAAGTTGTTTTAAAAAATAATTGTTTATATAAATGTGCCTTTTGTATCATGCAAGGTAAGTTGCTTTATTGTAGAATGTGTGAAAAGCTAACAAACATAAATATTAAAATATCATTTTAATAATATTATAATAATCTATTTTTAAGGTCATAGCCAAGGGCGACATCAAATTGGTGTATGAGACCCCTTTGTCTGTAGGACTCAAATTGGTGTATGAGATCCCTTGTTTGTGGTAATTATTCCCAAACAAGAAAAAAAAGTCAAAGGTCAAAGTCAACAGTCAAAGGTCGTACTGCTAACGTGGAAGATGACGTCAACAAGATGTCATGATGATGACATGGCAACACTGGAGGCTAACACATGGCATGCATTTTTGGCATTTTCAGGTGCTGAGGTGGTAGATGATTAGACTCTACAGATGCTATTGTGGTAGTTCATATAGTGACGTGGCAGGGTACGGATGACAGGTAGTAGTAATATGGTAGGCTATGGGCATGACACATAACATATCGTGCTGACTATGCAGGTGAGTTGGCAAGGTGACTGTGCAGGTGACTCAGTTGTACGGGCCAGTTCGGGTGTGACACGTGGCCCAATCAAAGGGCACCACATGACACCCCGGATGAGGCCAATGAGGGCCAAGCCAACAATTTTGTTTTCACTTCGTTGGAATCGAACCCATGACCTATTAAGGCACTAATGACTTCACCAAATGCTTTAACCACTCGGGCTACCATTGTTGTGTGTTATACCTATAGAAGTAATCCATTTTGTTATGATAGTTGGCTAGTATTTTGGGATAAGCCTCAGTCGACGGGGGCTACCTGTCAACTAGAGAAACCTTCCACGTGACCAAGGGTTCTACATCGGAAGATGAAGGGGGGTGCGGTAGGTGGTTGAACAATGTGTGGCCATATGGCTTCGTACATGACCAAGGCAGAGGACTAGGGTGTCAACGCCTAGCATTTGGACACATGGACCACCCATAAGACCTGTAGCCTGGGGAAAAGGGACGCACATCAACAATTTTCCAAAAAGTGGGTTTCTTACTTAGGAAAATGGAAGTTTTTGTTATTTAGCCTCATGTTTTGTGGATTTTTCCCATTATTAGAGGATCTAGATCCTGATTTGAGGCCAAATCTAGGAAGGAAGTTGGGATAGGATCCTTAACTCAAAATCTATATAAACCAAAGGTTTTTTATAGTCCATAGAAGTTCAAAACAACTGAATGTTGAAGATTTTGTGAAGCTTAATCCATTTTTATGCAGGAAAACCATTGAGAAAGCGAATTTTGGAGGCCATTTTCGGGAGCTATGTTCAACATTTTTCAATGTCGTTAGTTGTGTTGGATTATTTAGGTAGATAAGAACACAGCCATACTAGTTTGTAATCCAATTGATGTACTTCTGATGTATTTTTGAAGCATTGAATATTAATAAGAAATCCTCCCCCACTAAGACAAAGGCCCAAAGATGTAGGCAACCTTATCGAACTCCGTTATCAATCTTTGGCATTATGGTTTGTTCTTTTTAATGTTCATTTTCTATTATGCATTCTTTATGATGGATGCAACATTCTTTCATTAAATATTATTCTTCTCTTTAATTCCTAAATGGTAAATCAACTCATCCATAAACTTAACCATAGTCTAAAAACAAAAATTTAGGATCATGTATACACAAATTTCCCTAGTATGGACCACTCTACCTTCATCAATAACATGTCTTACAAAATGATTCCGTGTCCCATTTTGGTACTATGCATTGTTAGTCAAATACAAAACACTTTGACTACCACATAACATCTTATCCTGTACTTGTCCAAACTTACCTAAAAGATCCTTGCATTCATGCAAGAAATAACCCAATGTAGATCTCCTCTTGTCCAAATCTCCTGCAAGATCTAAATCAACATAACCACATACTAAATCAATACAACCATTGTATGTGATACTTGTGTCTGTAAGATATTGAAGAGCTCATTTCCAATGCTCTGGATTCACATTGTGTCCACTCACAACACCATCTACGTGTGAAATATGTAGTCTTGAACACTTTATCGCAAACATCATCCTTCCCACTATATTGATATATGGTATATGAGATATATATAATCCTTTTATTATGTACTATAAAGACATAGACTTGAAGAAATCTTACAATGAACACATATTTCATTAAATTTGGAAATATTTTATTACATTGACTTCATTAACATTGAGTTTTTTATAAATCCTTAATATATTCCATGGAGGAAGTCAATCTATTGAGATGCCTAGTGTGGACTTAAGTAAGTGAGTTTCCTCTGAGAACCAATGCCAGGAGTAGGCAGTGAAAGCAAGGGTCTTTGAAGAGTAGTACGCAGGAAATGGATATTGATCTCTCCTCATTGTCGATTCTACAAAACCACTCACGTGATGTAATAGTGTCAACCAACCATAGAAAAATCAATCATGGTTGGGCATTACTTTCACCAAAAGGAGGAGAAAATTATAATAATTGTAAATGCATAAGAGATAGATGTTGTAACACATTTTTCAAGGTTTTTAGTTGAACTTTGTATATGTCCCCATTTTCTTTGATTATTAATGATTAATGTTTAATGTAACTACAAATAAATTATCAAAATTAAGAT
>JZKD02S1884542.1:298834-320957 GCA_000966675.3 Picea glauca
CAACATAAATTCAATGAATTTCTTTTGTTGCATCCATGAAACTCTATCAAATGGCCAATAAATAATTTTCAAAGATAATACTATTATTGAACATCTATAAAATTCACAAATCCAATCAATAAACTTAACTAGGATGGTTCAAATGTAAGGTTAAGGTAGTTTTATTTTGTAGCACATTGGAATTCCAATCAACCATGTCTTCCAAGTTGTGGAACCATTATGTCACCATTACAAAGATAGGCTAATTCACATGGATGTATAGATGCATCCAAATAGTTTATTATGATGAAAATAAACTTATGATCCCATAAATCAAAACTCGAAATTACCACAAATGTGTTTTCATCATGCCAAGACTTGGAAAATATTTAAATATTAGATATCAGCTTGCAAAAAACACTACAAGCCAATCCAACCTTTTGTTAATATTATGGTAGCTGCGGGAGGTATTTACCCCTACGTGTGAACCTGACAAGAATAGAAGACTCCGGGAAGCAAGAGAAACCCTAATGAATTGGCTAATAACCCTAGAAGCCTTTTCATCTCAAGAAGATAATTTATATTAGGCTATTAGCCTCCAAGAGAAGAATTCAGCTAGAAATAATAATAATATACTGAACAGACACTATCCAGAAGGAGAAGTCGGCCCCAACAAATCTAGCAGAACCAGTATAAATACTGGGTGCCAGTTCTCATTTGTCACATCTGACGCAGTACGCAAAGATGACGCCGCTCTACATCTGCTCACAAGATCGATCAATCACCTCATGCGAGTCGAATTAGCTCTTATGATTCCCTGCTGGAATGTCTATTGAAAACCTGATCCACAGGTCCTTAATTTTCCCACACAGCTCTTTTGCACTTAACCGTGAACTCTCCCAATGTAATTTCGGGTTTTGGGGTTTCTTCTTTCCTGATGTCAAGAGTTCCTATCCTCACGGACTCCCGATCTCTAATTCGCCGATGCGCTCCTTTCATCCTTAGCCCCACCTGGCTATGCCCCTAGTCCATGTGACTACTCCTCATAAGACTGTAGCCTTGTCTCCTATTGGGATTTTGGACTTTCAAGTGTCGAAAGGCACTTTTCCTCTGAATCCCGATATGTTACAACTCCCGCTAGTCCCCTGGGCTAGACTTTTTGGCCCACATGACCACTATCCCCATGACCACAACCCTATTTCTTTCGGGGTTTCGAACATTGCATTGCTGAAATGCAAGGACACTTTGTCCACGGGATCCCCGATATCCAGATTCCTGATTTCTCCGATGTGGCTCTTCTATCGGGACCTTTTCCGAAGGCCTCGCTCGCTGCCACGCGTCCCTTCAAGATGGATGGTCCACATCCATTTCACAGGTCCTGAGCTTTCCTGTAGCTTCAACCTCTAAAGAAACTCGTTTCTCCTTTCCTTTCTCACACAAATGGAGAATACTTGGATGCCCTCCTGGCTATCCTTCTACTCAAGCAACCTCTTGCTGAGCCTGCAGGGTGTTCAACAACCCTGTGAAGATCCTTCCTCTAAGTTCCAGAACTCAAAGAGTTCTCTTCTCCCTGTGCCTGTCTCCACACCTACTTAATGCCCACTTGGCAGAGTATCTTCTTCTAGAACTTCCAACAATTTTGTACTCCTGTGCACCTATGCACCTGCTCAATGCCCACCTGGCAGAGCTCTCAGAATCCTTAGTGATTCTTATTCTTCTGAACTCACAACAGAGTTCTATCTTTGTGCACTCCTTGCAGTGGCTCGATGCCCACTTGGCAGAGCTTCACAGAACTCCTCGGAGCTTCTGTTTGCAACTGTGTCTTCTCCCACACAGCCTTGTCTCCAAGGTGTTCAACAACCTTGAGGTCTTCCCTGAGTTGTTGACTCCAGTTCTTGTGTCGCAGCACGTCTTCGTCTGAACCCGTAGTATTCAGAAGTGCAACCTCCTGTGCACGGCTATCAGAACCCACAGTGTTCTGTCACACCCTCCTAGTGTGAATCCTCAAATACCTTCACCTGAAATCAAAACTCGTGCAAATGCCTAACATACATCTACAACATACAAGAACACTCACACGAGTTCATTTAACACACAGTAATGTAGAAAAAACTGCTCTTTGTATTAAATATGGAAAATGGTTGTTTGTACAAGGGTGTTCCTGAGCATGGCTTGTAACAAGGTCTCAGCTCCTTCTCTCTTCTTCTCTCTACACGAAGATTCTAACTCAACTCCATCACAACTTCCTCTTCTTCTTCTCCTTCTCCTTCTTCTTCTTCTACCAAAATGAGATATGAAATATCTTTTACCTAAGGGGGATCTTCGAGCTCTTCCCTCCAACCTACCTACCTTATTCAATTACATTGAATGGGTTGTCTAGTCCAGCATATGGATCTAGATCTTAGCCTTACAAGTATTAAAGGATGATCTATTCTACGCCTGCACAAAGGCATGGCTCCATGGCTCAAGATCCTAAGCATTTAATTACATTCAATTCAAAATAAAAGATGAGGGCTACGCCTCTCTTCAGCATTGAATGCGTGCACTTGACGTGGCTGGCTGGTTGGTTGGATGACGTGGAGAGATGCTCCTGCATCATACTCCTTAGCTGCAAAATTCATGATCTCATGCTCATGAGCTTCCCATCTCTGATGTGGAAATCCTCCTAGATCCCAAATCATCCTCTGGAGTTGTTCATCTGCTCCATTTCCCTGTTGCTGCTGCTTCTTCCTTTTTTGCCCATCCTCTCCTCGCTAGTAGTTTCTTCTGACCTCAACATCATCCTTCTGATCTCCTCAATCGTTGCATTCAACTGCTCCAATGGTTGGTCCTATTTTTGTAGTCTCCCCAGCTACAAAAATTTTCGGCACATGGGGAGATCACTGAAATCTCCCATGCCTTCTTCACCAGTTTCCAACTTTACCTATTGGATGTGCATGCCCTACACTTTCACCCTTTTCTCTAGGGATATTATCTGTTCCCACAGATCAGCAAAACAAATGTTGTCTTCCTCTTCTTCTTCTACTGCAAACTCCCCTGTTGTAGTCTTTTCAACTTCCTGGCTGAAAATACTGAGCCATTCCTCAGAATTCTCATCATTCTCTTCTGCTTCTTCTACTGTCAGCTTCAGTGCTACAACTTCCTTTCTTTTAGCTTCCTATCTGAATGCATTGAGGCACTCCTCCGAATGATCATTTTCCTCTCCTGTTTGGGAAACTTCCAAAGTCTGCTCCAATTCCTCCTTGACAGTCTCAGCTGACAGTTCTTCTGCTGTTGTTGCATCTACAATACAGACTCCTACCTCCTCCAGGGAAAATGGTAGGAATATATGTATTCCCCCAATCATCATAAGGCTTCTCAAATCCTCCTTCTCTATCAGCTGCATCTGCTGATATAAACTCATCTCTGAGTTCACCTGCTCATCCCTGCTCTCCTGGAAGATTATGAGATCAATTGATCCCATCTTCATCAACAACCCTCGCTGAATTGAACTCACCTCTGAGTCCATGAGACTTTCAGATAGTCTTGAATTCTCTTCTCTGCCCACCTGGCAATCTGAGATGCTTCCGCTGCCCTCTTGGCAGTCTTCGAGATCCCGCAACAACCTCATTTCATTGCCCAGCTGGAAATGTGAAATTTCCTGGTTTTCCTCATGACAGTATCTGAGATCCTGTAGTGATCTCAACTCGTTTCCCACCTGGAAAACTAGAATTTCTACTCTGCCCTCCTGGCAGTTCTTGAAATCATCTTCAGTTAATCCCAATTCATTATCCTCATCATTGAGACCTCTCCCAGTCTCTGGTTCACATACTTGAACCATTTCTTCAGGTCCATCGAGGTTTTCATCATACCTCAACCATCCTTTTAACAGCCTACATTGTCTTATGACCATCAACTCCCTGACTGGCCATTTTATCTTTAGCTCCTTCATGGGCCATTCATATACCCCTCTCGGCTTGGCTTTTTGCTACATCCGCAATGCAAGCTTTTCTATTTCTTTCTTTATATCAATGAGCTCTTCATCTATATCTTCTTGGCTCCATAGCTCTGAGTTTTTCCTCCTAGCATACTTACGGCCTTTAGTAGCCATGTTGTTGTCCCTGTCTTCTCTCCTAGCAAACCTGTTGTTGTCAGTCCACACTAAGAGTGTTTCCAGCTTCATCCTATAGTCCTACTGACTGTCTTCTTGATGCCTGCCTACCTGCAAACAATCCTTAGAGAGTCTCCAGCGCTCTGTCTTCTTTTGACTTCTTCCCTTGCCTGAAATATATAGATAAGAATCAGGCTCTAATACCACTTGATGTGTATCAGAGTGCTCTTTACCTCTTTCTACCTCTTCTTGCCTGAAATATACAGACAAGAATCAGGCTCTCATACCTCTTGATGCATGTAACAGAGTGATTTCCTTCTCTTATGCCTCCCTCTCCTTGAAATATACAAACAGAGTTCTGGCTCTGATACCACTTGATGCAGTACGCAAAGATGACGTCGCTCTATGTCTGCTAACAAGATCAATCAATCACCTCATGTGAGCTGAATTAGCTCTTTTGATTCCCTGCTGGAATCTCTGTTGAAAACCCGATCCACAGGTCTTTACTTTTCCCACACGGCTCTTCTGCACTTAACCGTGAACTCTCCCGATGTAATTTCGGGTTTCGGGGTTTCTTCTTTCCCGATGTCAAGAGTTCCTATCCTCATGGACTCCCGATCTCTGATTCACAGATGCGCTCCTTTCGGCCTTAGCCCCACCTGGCTATGCCCCTAGTCCATGTGATTAGTCCTCATAAGACTGTAGCCTTGTCTCCTATCAGGGTTTCAGACATTCAAGTGCCAAAATGCACTTTTCCTCAGGATCTGCAATCCTCCAAATCCTGATATGCTACAACTCCCTCTAGTCCCCTGGGCTAGACTTTTTGGCCCAAGTGACCACTATCCCCGTGACCATAGCCCTATTCCTTTTGGGGTTTCGGACATCGCACTGCCGAAATGCAAGGACACTTTGTCCACGGGATCCCCGATTCCTGATTTCTCCGATGTGGCTCTCCTATCGAGACCTTTTCCAAAGGCCTTGCTCACTGCCACACGTCCCTTCAATATGGATGGTCCACATCCATTTTGTGATTTTGCAACTTCAAATTCCCTGATGACAGAAATCCTCTGTCAACTCAAAACCCTGGTAGCCAATATACTGATGGGTCGCTCGATCTCCACCACGTGTCTCCTCAAACGGACGGTCCAGATCCAATCTCACTGTCTCGAGACTTGAAGTGTCCCTACTCCCTCAACCTCGAGATCTCTGATATCCTGAATGTTGATTCTCTCCTATGCCAACAACTGGCTCCACAAATGGAACTTCCCTCCTTTCAGGGTTTCAGACTTCGCGGTTCTGAAATGCATGGACTTCCCATCCATGGAATCCCCGATATGTCGAATGTCGATATCTCGATACCTGTCAAATCCTTTTGGGACTTCTGCCTAGCATGAGAAGGGTTAAACCCTGTGCACCTCCTATCCAATCTAACAGCTGGTGGGATTTCTGAAAGAGGTCCAACGACTGTCGATCTCCCCCTTCTGTAGGCTTCTCCTGATGCTCCCTGGACATAGAAACCAATGGTCCAGATCTCCTTCTCCAGCCGATCTGATGGCTGTTGTGCTCTCTCCTGAGCCGCTGCGCTTTCTTCCGGTGCTTGGAAAAATCCCAAGTTCCCAAAGGCCTCGACATTTTCCTTTCTTCTCTATGAGCTCCTTTACCTGAGGTCTCACCATGCGTTCTCCTCGACGTTGCTCCTCCTGAGCTTTCACTTCCCAATCCTCAAAGGATTTTGACTTCTGCACTCCTGCAGAGTCTTCACATGTACACGCAGGTGTTGCTATCTGTCCTGAGCTTTCCTGTAGCTTCGACCTCTAAGGAAAATCATTTCTCCTTTCCTTTCTCCCACAAATGGAGAATACTTGGATGCCCTCCTAGCTATCCTTCTACTCAAGCAACCTCCTGTTGAGCCTGCAGGGTGTTCAACAACCCCGTGAATATCCTTAAGTGGATTCTTCCTCTAGGTTCCAAAACTCAAAGAGTTCTCTTCTCCCTGTGCCTGTATGCACACCTACTCAATGCCCACCTGGAAGAGTATCTTCTCCCAGAACTTCCAACAGTTTTGTCCTCCTATGCACCTATGCACCTGCTCAATGCCCACCTGATAGAGCTCTCATAATCCTCAGTGATTCTGATTCTTCTGAACTAACAGCAGAGTACTATCTTTGTGCACTCCTTGCACTAGCTCGATGCCCACTTGGCAGAGCTTCACAGAACTCCTCAGAGATTTTGTCTGCAACTGTTTCTTCTCCCACATAGCCTTGCCTCCAAGGTGTTCAACAACCTTGAGGTCTTCCCTGAGTTGTTGACTCCAGTTCCTGTTTAGCAGCACGTCTTCGTCTGAACCCGCAGTATTTAGAAGTTCAAACTCCTGTGCACAGCTATCAGAACCCGCAGTGTTCTGTCACACCCTCCTGGTGTGAAGCCTCAAACACCATCACCTGAAATCATAACTCTTGCAAATGCCTAACATACATCTACAACATACAAGAACACTCACAGGCATTCATTTAACACACAGTAATGCAGGAAAAACTGCTCTTTGTATTAAATATGGCAAATGCCTGTTTGTACAAGGGTGTTCCTCAGCACGGCCTGTAACATGGTCTCGGCTCCTTCTCTCTTCTGCTCTCTACACGAAAATTCTAACTCAACTCCATTACCACTTCCTCTTCTTCTCCTTCTTCTTCTTCTACCAAAATGAGATATGAAATATCTTTTACTTGAGGGGGCTCTTCGAGCTCTTCCCTCCAACCTACCTACCCTATTCAATTGCATTGAATGGGATATCTAGTCCAGCATCTAGATCTAGATCTTAGCCTTACAAGTATTAAAGGCCGATTTATTCTACGCCTGCACAAAGGCAGGGCTCCATGGCTCAACAGCCTAAGCATTTAATTACATTCAACTCAAAATAAAAGATGAGGGCTACGCCTCTCTTCAGAATTGAATGTGTGTGCTCGATGTGGCTATCTGGTTGGCTGGTTGACGTGGAGAAATGATCCTGCATCAACATATAAATTTTGTAGTTCTATAGTTTGGTGTGCACTGCAGTTGCAGTTGGTGCGCAGGTTTGGAGGAGGTTTGCAGCTATAGTTGCAGCAGCAGCTAGTTTCAGTATTGGCTTGGATATATCTTGGCTAGGGTTTGGGACATCTTATCAGTCTTTTGTGTTGCACTATCCTTGGGGAGAGATGCGCTACTCTTTGTTTGGCTATCTAGCCTAGGGTTTTCTCCCAGAGGAATTCTCAGGTCAAGGTTAAGGTGCTCGGAGGGAGGCTTTGGCCTATGGTTCGGTGACGAGGGTATCGTCAATGGTAAAATGAGCACACCATATTCTATATTCTAATAGGTTATGGGCCCACACCGCTTCAGTCAGCCTAAAACACTGGAAGGAAACATAGCCACTAGATATTGAGCTCGTTGAGCGACTGTCGCTAGGGTTACTAGCAGGAGCACCTTCCGAAATCTCTGTAGCTAGACCAGTAGAAGCAGTTGTAGAAACCCTAAACCTATTTTCGAGGCACCTTAAGTGATGAGATTGACCTAATCTCTAGATATATCAGTGCGCCCTTTCCCAACACATCTCTTAGTACTCTCAGAAGGCCAAGACGTGAAGTTTGGATTTCTGGTCAAATCTAGGGTTTGACCAAGTCAAGCAAGCCATGATGAACTCTATGAAGTCTGATAACAAGCTAGATGGAGCCTCTAACTTTAGAGCATGGAAAACAAGGATTGACCTCATCCTTGCTAAGAATAAAGTGTTGGACATTGTGAAAGGAAAGATCGTGAAGCCAGAGTTTACAGAAGGAAAAGAGAAGGAACCGCAGAACGTTGCAGCTATGGAGAAGTTCAAAAACGTTGACATCAATTCCATGAGTATCATAGTGGATTCCATAAAAGACCACTTGATACCCTATGTTGTCACTCAGAACTGAAATGGGTTGCAGCAAATCAATCCCGAGGCAACCTCGAACCACTTTGGATTGGGAGCTTCCCCTTCCAACCTGAGAGGGATCTCTCGAACAATGTCACAATAGGAATTTAAGTAGCATGAAAAAGGTGGGCAGATTTATTGGTAAATGATGGTCTTGGATTTTTGGAGTTTGGGGCTTAAACCAGGGAAATGGTCCATTGGACATGCAGTCAAATGAAACCCGAAGAAAAGAGACAATAGGAGAGATCAAATAACTTGTGGAAAGTGAGGCAAAGTAAGTCTATCTTTCAGCACTTTGATAAATCATGATGCGGTAGCGGAAAGAAAAAGGAAAGGCCGATGTAGTAGAGGATATAAGGAGAATTCTAAAAATAAAGATTGGTCTTACACCCGCTGATAGTTGGTGCAGAGGAAAGACAATAAACAATTACAGAAAACCCAAACCCATTCGCTATAGTAGTGGTCGTACTAAAGTATAACGAAGCACATCAGTTCGAAGAAAACAAAATGTAATGCAGTCGTGATGGATTAAGGAAGAAATAAACAATATGGTAAAGACAATATCAACTATGAGTAAGGAACATATATAATGAAATCCAAATAGGTTTAACACAACTGAAAAGAAGAAGAACATGCTAAAAGAAATCGACCGTGATGAATCTCACAGTCACAAGTAAAAAATCTTCTTTATTACTTCATTAATGGCTTAAAAAATAACTCGGCAATTACAATGAATCCCTCTTCGAAAGAGGTTTCCCCCCAGCGCTCCTCTCATGTGCCTTTCAGTTCCAGCCAAATTTTTTGCCCAGATTGGATGCCAGGCCTAAATTCATAGATTGAACCAATGATTCATGGTCATTCTGAGAGCCAAAGACGGTCTGAAACGTGAAAAAGCGGGCGAAATAACACAGTCGATTCGACGAAAGTAAAAATGCATGAGATCCCTCCTGTTTCTATGCTACTAACACCACTCATGTCGATGACGATATAAATGCAAATTCTCTGGACTGCAGTTGGTGAAATGGATAAAGGAAGAGAGGCTAAGTATCAAAATGCCAGAAATGTGTGTTGAATCTGGATAATGCTCCTATATATTGACGTGCCACAAATGTTTTACAAAAAATAACGCAACCGTTCTTAACTAGAAACGCCACATTCATTGGCAGCTGATCCACGCAGTTAAACCACGTTCTAGGAAGTTGGCCTTGAAAATCATAATCCCCAAATATAGTATCTGTAATTCCCTGCCCTTCACTGCCAGGCAACCATGCAGCTACGAGCACGTCCACCCTATCAAAATATGGTTCCACCACCAGCAGTCTCCCCCAAAAGTTTGGCCGAATTGTTAGTCCGAAGGAGCGGTGTTATATGAAACAATTGTCCTGCCATCGCTTGTCTAAGACCTCACCATATGCACCATGCCCATGCAATATGCCAGGGTTTTGCCCGTCCTTTTTTATTTTATGTGAATAAACAATTGTTAGAGGAACATAAGTATGATCCTTGGAAAGTACATCTCGTTGTTGGCATGCATAAAATTTAGACAGGTCATTCCATCTCCCACAGGCATCTTCTACTCTACTTATAAATTTATTAACTACTTTTGGCGAATCTAAACCTTTCATAATCTTGCTTTGATATTCCTTCTCCAACATGGACTTTTCAAATTTACCTTGGTCAAGAACCTTTCATGAAGTACCCGCTATATGCAGACGTGCAACAATTGCAGATGCTCATTTGCCCGGAGCTGACATCAGACCTTCAAAATTTGTTTCAATTTTTCTATCTGCGTACTATGAAAAGTTCTTCGTTAACATGTACCTCACATGAACCTCAACCATTTCCTGCAATAATGACAGGATAGGCCTCAACCTGACAGTGGGCAGATTTAACAGTTGGAGATGTTGGAAACAACTTCGATGGTAGGAAGGAAGAACTTCAAAATTGAGACCTCGAACCTATCATCAAATATCCACCATCATAACAACAAATGATCCAAACAAGTAGGAAACACTTTTCAATCATGTGATATCACCTCGAAGATCACCTTTAGAAATGGAACTCAACATTTTCAAGGCATATGAACTCAGACGGACTACAATGTCTTCAATAAGTAATTTAAACCTAAATATCATTAATATAGAACCAATTCTTCCATATGTTGACCGTAGCATTGTATCCATGGGACAAACCATCAACAAGTGGAGCAACACATTCTTCAAAAATGGGTGTTGAAGGAGACCCAGTGCTGTTGTATACATGATCAAATGTAAATGAATGTAAACCAATTTGTACCTTGGGCAGCATAGTCAATTTGATATCTATTACAACACCCTACATCTCCCATCTTGACTCATCTAAGAAGATGTATGATGCCCTAACAAATCTCTTCTCAGTCAAAAACATTGGACAAGTTATGAGTCTGAAGAATGAGCTCCATGACATGAAGATGAATGATGAGGACAACATAACATCCTACTTTGTAAGGATCTCCCGGCTAAGAGATCAACTACAAGCTATTGAAGAGATCACTTCAGAAAAGGAATTGGTGGACATAGTACTCAATGGTCTTCCCAAGACATGGGATGCATTTTCCGCAAGCATGAACACAAGGAAGGAGTACCCAACATTTGAAGAACTTTGGACTTGTTGTGCTCAAGAAGAATCAAGGATCAATGAAAAAGAGAAACCTCAAAAGAAGTATGATGATCAAGCCTTCACAGCAAGATTCAAGAACTTCATAAACAAAAAGAAGTTTGGTTCAAGGAGGAAGCCAAATCAAGAGAAAGACATCTCAGAAATACAGTGATTCAACTGTCAGAAGTATGGTCACTACAGAAATCAGTGTCCCAAGCTAAAGAAAAGGAAGAAGAAACACGAAGCATTGATTTTCGAAGAAAAGGAACCTACTAAGAAGACTAAGCAGGATGGAAGAGACTTCTTCTACTAAAAGGTAACAACACTCTTCTTATTCTCTTGTACATATCTTGCTTTCATCGTCTCTATACATATCTTGTATACCTATCTCTTGGAAGATAATGTGTTCCAAGAAGGACTATACCTATGAAAGAACAACAAGACAAGGATGAACATCATTAGTTAATACATATGAAATGATGAAATACAAATCATATGAAAGATATTACAAGATAAGACCGAAATCAGAATCAATCCTGAAGAGATTTAGAAGTCAGAAATCAAGAGAAATTGGCAAAAGACTTATGATGACAACTAAGATGGAAGCATGGACTCTATTAGACAAGAGAGCCAATTATATATTTTAGGAGATAATAAGGATACATATGTAAGCATGGACTCTATTATATACTGTAGAAGACAAAAAGGATGAAGATGGAAGCATGGACTCAGTCAAACGAAGGGAGTAGATTATATGCACTCGTACATGAAGCAAGGACTAGGAGGGAGCTAATCCTATGATCCATTGAATATGATAAAGGGTATATATATCCATGGTAACAGTGATGAAAGACAACACATGTTCAACTCAACCACAGAAGAAGACCTCTTCAAAGAGAAACCTTAAAGTATTCCTAGTTGTCCATCCAGATCCGTGAATCGACGATGAAGGTAAGAAGTGAAATTTCTAAGGCATGGAATCTATAAGAAACTCCATGGACCCAAAAGTAAAAAAAAAAACATGAAGAGGAACATAAGGATTCCAGAAAAACAAGTCATTCTATCAAGAATCACAAGATTACCAACTTGATATGAACTCACTAAAATCAATCAAGCAGAAGAACTGAAAGTCATGATGAAGAACAATGTATGAAAGACTTATGAATGAAAGCATTGCGAGACAAAACCAGAGGTTTTCTCAGATGAAGGGAAGAGACTATGATGATTGATTGTTTTGGTACCCTAGACTTATCTCTATATAAGTCATTATATTATCCGCAACATCCATGAGTCGGAATTCTACATCAAACGAATGCAAAGAATGTTATTCAAAGAAATTGAATAAAGAGCATATGAAGAGCAATCTCAAGACTTTGAGGCATACCAGAAAGATACTCTTGTATACATATAAGAAGAAGACAACTTGGTGGAGAACCTCCAGTGCACAGCAGAAGCATGGTGAAGATTTCCTATAACATCAAGATGACTACTCAAAAGATCAGATCTCATGATGACAAAAGAAGTACCACATGGATATCTTCCAGTTCTCCAACTATGATATACTCTATTGTTCACATCTACAAGAAGCCTTCACAGTGTTCCAGACTATAGTAAAAGCATTACATTATCCATGATGAAGTCCAGAAAGGAGAAAGTGATTCTCCAATACATATCTCCACAGATGAACAGATAAGAATACATTTTGGTAAAGCCCATATTCAAGATGAAAGCACTTGCATACTCAAGCTAGAGCTCATGAAAATAACTCTATTAACCGGAAGGGAAGACTCTCCAAGCTATAAGAAGGTACACAAACAGTTATTTTTATGATTAAAATAACTCTCTAGTTAGGAGGGAGCATTTATCATTGTAAAAGTCCAGATTGGACAGATGATTTCCTATTCAGAAAGTGGATTGAGATTTCTGATGGACAGTGGCTTCCCATTATAGTTAACATGGGAGGTAGACTGATTGTTGATGTATCATAAATAATGACTTCTCATTATGGGGAGTGGTATAGGACATTCATTCTTCTTGGTAGTCACTCTATGTAGTGGTCAAGTAGAATGGTCTGCCTCGTCGGGCATTCATTCTTTTGAAGTTCACAGTTGTGAGCAGTTTCAAAGAATCGTCCATTTTAAAGGTTGATGTAGGAGAAACATTTCTCGAGGGTAGACTCATTCTTTCTAGGATACACTTTGTTTAGTGTCAGAGGAATGGCCCAGGGTGGGGAATGGTCCGGACAGTTACTCCTTGAGGGAAGACTCATTCTCTCCAGGCTACACCTTGTTTGGTGTCGGAGGAATGGACCAGGGTGGGGAGTAGTCCAGGCTCAGCAATTAGGGACAATTATTCCTCAAGGGCAGACTCATTCTCTCAAGGTTACACTTTGTTTAGTGTCGAAAGAATGGCCTAGGGTGGGGAATAGTCCAGGATATTCATTCCTTAGGGAAGACTCATTCCCTCCATGTTACACTTTGTTTAGTGTCGGAGGAATGGACCAGGGTAAGGAATGGTCCAATCATTTCTCGAGGGCAGACTCATTCTCTCTAGGTTACACCTTGTTTAGTGTTGAAAGAATGGCCCAGGGTAGGAAATGGTCCAGGTTCAGAAATCAGAAACAATCCTTCTTCCTTGGTTGAGAAGAATGGGGCAGATAGCCTATTATTGATATTCTATGTTGAGGGCAGAGATTCTTTCAGACCTCACATATGTGAGTGAAAGATTGGCCCAGATGATTATTATTGATGTTACATATTGAGGGTAGACATTGTTTCAGATGTCACAGACGTGAGTGAAAGATTGGCCTAGATGATCATTGTTGATATTCTATACTGAGGGAAGACACTCTTTCAGATCTCACAGATGTGAGTGAAAGATTGGCCTAGTTGATTCAGTTGTTATGATAACATTGTTTCTATGTAGATGAAGACTACTGTGGTGGTAGACATTCTTTTAGATTTGACACACGTGAGTGAAAGATTGGCCCAGATGATACAATTTTTATCATAATATTGTTTCTATGTAGGATTCTCTCAAATGTTTGTTATGAAGACTATATGACAGTAGATGGGGACTGCTGTAGTGAATGTGTCTCACTGCTCACAACTATACGTTGTTGATCAAGCACTTGTGTGTTACGTGATGTGGTAGTTAACCACTGGATTGTAGTTGTGTACTACTATGAATAGACACAGGTGTGTTCTATCCTTGTTCTAATTGCCTTGAAGACTATCAACAGATTATTGGAGATGATCATTCAGATGAATGATGAACAAAGATTTTCTAGACAGAAAACAATTCAAAGCTTTCACTCCTCCTGTATCACTCCATGGTGAGAGTGACTTATCCAACATCATATCTAACTACTCAGATGATGTATGGTTTTTAGAGATGATGCAGCTGATGGTGATGGTGATTCTCATGATCTAGTCATGAAATAGTCTAGATGACTATATTGATGCTACCGGGTAAATGGTATGTTTTGTGATCAATTCCATTACCTGTAAATACCTCTCTAGCTAGGAGGGAGTGTTAATATTATGGTAGCTATGGGAGGTATTTACCCCCATGTGTGAACCTGAAGAGAATAGAAGACTCCGGGAAGCAAGAGAAACCCTAATGAATTGGCTAATAACCCTAGAAGCCTTGTCGGCTCAAGAAGATAATTTATATTAGGCTATTAGCCTCCAAGAGAAGAAGTCGGCCAAAAATAATAATAATATATTGAACAGACACTATCCAAAAGGAGAAATTGGTCCCAGCAAATCTGGCAGAGCCAGTATAAATACAGGGCACCAGTTCTCATTTGTTGCATCTCAGAATTGCAGTTCTGCAGTTTGATGTGCACTGCAGTTGCAGTTGGTGTGCAGGTTTGGAGGAGGGTTGCAGCTGTAGCTGCAACAGCAGCTAGTTTCAGTATTGGCTTGGATATCTCTTGGCTAGGGTTTGGAACATCTGATCAGTCTTTTATGTTGCGCTATCCTTGGGGATACATGTGCTACTCTTTGTTTGGATATCTAGCATAGGGTTGCTCCCGGAGGAATTCTCAGGTCAAGGTTAAGGTGCTCAGAGAGAGGCTTCGGCCTGTGGTTGGGTGATGAGGGTATCGTCAATGGTAAAATGAGCACACCATATTCTATATTCTAACACCTTTTTTATTCATACTAGGGTATATAAGTTTGCTTCTTGAACAAGCACAAGCACATATCAAACAACATCATTCCACTGTGGAGAAAAACTAGCGTGTGCTAGCTTTCTTGCTTACACAAGAACAAGTGCATTTCTAACAACATCATTCCACTATATAGGAAAGATAGTGCATGGTAGTTTTCCTTCTTGCACAAGCACATGGACATTTCGAACAACATCATTCCACTGTGGAGGAAAGATCGCACATGGTAGCTTTCCCTTTTGCACAAGCACAAGCGCATTTCAAACATCATTCCATTAGAAATGAAAGATATCTTCTGGTAGTTTTCATTCTTGTGCAAGGACAAGCGCATTTTGAATAACATCATTCCACTGTGGAGGAAAGCTAGCACATGCTAGTTTTTCTTCTTACATAAGCAAAATCACATTTTGAACAACATCATTCCACTATAGGGGAAACCTATCTCGTACTAGTTTTCCTTCTTGTACAAGAAAAAACACATTTCAAACAACATCATTTTATTGTGGGGGAAAAATAGCGCACAAGCACAAGCTCATTTCAAACAACATCATTCTACTCTGGGGGGGAACTAGCGTGTGCTAGATTTCCTTATTGCACAAGTACAAGCACATTTCTAACAACATCATTCCACTGTGGTGGAAAGCTAATGCATGTTATTTTTCTTTCTTGCAAAGTCACAAACACTTTTTGAACAACATCATTCCATTGCGAGAGTTAGCTTTCCCTCTTGCACAAGCATAAGCGCAAGTGCATCTCGAACAACATCATTCCACCAAGGGGGGAAGTTAGTGTGTGCTATCTTTCCCTCTTGCAAAAGAACAAGTGCATCTCAAACATCATCCCACCATGCACAAGCACAAATGCATCTAAAACAACATCATTCCATTATGAGGGAAAGCTAGCATGCTAGCTTTATCTCTTGCAAAAACACAAGCGCATTTTGAATAACATCATTCCTCTATGGGCTAAAACTAGTGCATGCTAGCATTCCATCTTATAGAAGCACAAGCGCATCTTGACCAACATCATTCCACTGTAGGGAAAAGATAATGCATACTGGCTTTCCCTCTTGCACAAATGCAAGCACATCCTGAACAACATCATTCTAGCATGGAGGAAATCTTGCACATGCTAGCTATCCTTCCCTCTTGCATAAGCACAAGTGCATCTAAAAAAAAATCATTCCACTATCGAGAAAAGCTAGCGCATGCTAGCTTTCCCTCTTGCACAAGCACAAATGCATCTCAAACAACATCATCCCACTGTGGGGGAAAGCTAGCGTGATGTCTTTCCCTCTTGAAAAAGAACAAGCACATCTTGAGCAACATGATTCCACCATGGGGGAAAGCTAACACGTGCTAGATTTTCCTCTTCCACAAGTACAAGTGCATATTAAACAACATCATTCCATCATGGGGGAATGCTAGTGTGTGTCGTATTTCCCTCTTACACAAGCAAAAACACATCTTGAACATCACTTTGCCTCTTCCATAAGCACACACGCATCTCGAACAACATCATCCCACCATGACAGAAAGCTAGCACATGCTAGCATTCCCTCTTTCACAAGTAGGAGAACATCGTGAACATCATCCCATAGTGGGGGTAAACTAGTGCATGCTAGTTTTCCCTCTTAACAACATCATCCCATTGTGGGGGAAAGATAGCGCATTCTAGCTTACCCTCTTTCACAAGTAGGGGCGCATCTCGAACAACATCATCCCACCAAGATGGAAAGCTAACACGCTCTAGCTTTCCATCTTGCACAAGTAGGAGCGCATCACGAACAACATCATCCCACCTGTGGGGAAACCTAGCACGTGCTAGCTTTCACTCTTACACAAGAAAGACCACATCTTGAACAACATCATCCAACCATAGGGGAAAGCTATTGCATGCTAATCTTCGTTCTTGCACAAACATGAGCACATCTTGGACAACATCATCCAACCATGGGAGAAATTTAGCACATGCTAGCTTTCCCTCTAGCACAAGAAAGAGCTCATCTTAGAAAACATCAACCCACCGTGGGCAAAAGCTAGGGTGTGCTAGATTTTCCTCTTATACAAGCATGAGCTTATCTTAGATATCATCATCCCACCATGGGGGAAAGCTAGCACGTGCTAGATTTTCCTCATACACAAGCATGCGCTCATCTCGAACAACATCATCCCACCATGGGGGAAAGCTACCTCTTGCACAATTACGAGCTCATCACATACAACATCATCCCACCATGGGGGAAAGCTAGCACGTACTAGATTTCCCTCTTGCACAAGCACAACCTCATCTTGGACAACATCATCCCACCATCGAGGGAAACTAGCGCATGCTAACTTTCCCTCTTGCACAAGCACGAGCTCATCTTGTAAAACATATTCCCATTGTGGGAGAAAGCTAGTGCATGTTAGCTTTCCCTCTTTCACAAGCACAAGTTCATCTCAGAAATCATTCCACCGTAGGGGAAATTTAGCTCGTGCTAGCTTTCCCTCTAGCACAAGCACAATCTCATCTTGGAAAACATCATCCCACTGTGGGGGACAACTAGCTCTTGTTAGCTTTCCCTCTTGCATAAGAATAAGCTCATCTCCGAGAACATCACTCCACCATGGGGGAAGCTAGTGCATGATAGCTTTCACTCTAGCATAAACATGATCTCATCTCAGACAACATCATCCCATTGTGGGTGAAATCTAGCGCCTGCTATCTTTCCCTCTTGCACAAGAAAAAGCTCGTCTCAGAAATCATACCATTGTGGGGAAAAGCTAGTGTGTGCTAGCTTTCCCTCTTACACAAGCATGATCTCCTCTCGCACAACATCATCCCACCATGGGGAAAATCTAGCATGTTCTAGCATTCCCTTTTGCACAAGAATGAGCTCATCTCAGACAACATCATCCCACCCTACCAGAAAGCTAGCTCGTGCTACCTATCACCCTTTCACAAGCACGAGCTCATTTTCGACAACATCATCCCACCATGGGGGAAAGCTTGATCGTGCTAGATTTCCCTCTTTCACAACCATGATCTCATCTCAAACAACATCATCCCACCATTGGGGAAAGTGAGTGTGTTCTAGCCTTCCCTCTTGCACAAGCAAGAGCTCATCTGAGATAACATCATCCTAAAGTGGGGGAAAACAAGTGTGTGCTAGTTTTCCATCTTGCATCAGCATGAGCTCATATTGGACATCATCATCAGACCATGGGGAGAAAGCTACCTTGCGCTAGCATTTCCTCTTGCAAAAGCACGAGCTCATCTTAGACAACATCATCCTGTCATGGGGGAAAGCTACCTCTTGGACATGCACGAGATCATCATGGACAACATCATCCCATCATGGGAGAAAGCTAGTGCATGCTATTTTTCCCTCTTGCATAAGCACAAGATCATCGCGAACAACATCATCCCACCGTGGGGCAAAGCTAGAGTGTGCTAGCTTTCCCTGTTGCACAAACACGAGCGTATGTCGGACAACATCATCCCACCATGGGGAAAAGCTAGCGCATCCTAGCTTTCCTTCTTGCACAAGAACAAACTCATCTCAGACAACATCAACCCATAAAGGGGTAAGCTAGAATGTGCTATCTTTCCTTATTGCACAACCACGAGCTTATCTCAGACATCATCATCTCACCATGGGGGAAAGCTAGAGTGTGCAAGATTTTCCTCTTACACAAGCATGAGCTCATCTCTAACAACATCATCCCATCGTGGGGGAAAGATACCTCTTGCATAAGCACAAGCTCATCATGAAAAAAATCATCCCACCATGGGGGAAAACTAGCATGTGATATCTTTCCCTCTTGCACAAGCATAAGCTCATCTCAGACAACATCATCCCACCATCGAGGGAAGTTAGCACCTGCTAGTTTTCCCTCTTGCATACGCATGAGCTCATCTCATACAACATCATCCCAACATGCGAGAAAGCTAGTGCATGCTAGCTTTCCCTCTTGCACAAGAACGAGCTCATCACATACATCATCTCACTGTAGGGGAAATCTATCTCATTTCCCACTTGCACAAGCACGAGATCATCTTGGAAAACATCATCCCACCATGGGTGAAATATAGCTTCTACTAGATTTCCCTCGTATACAAGCATAATCTCATCTCTGACAACATCATCCCACTATGTGGGTAAGCTAGTGCGTGCTAGCTTTCCCTCTTGCACAAACACGATCTCTTCTCAGACAATATCATCCCACCGTGGGTGAAAGCTAACACGTGCGAACTTTCCCTCTTGCACAAGCATGAGCTCATCTCGAACAAAATCATCCCACGTGGGGAAAAGCTATCTCGTGTTGAAATAATGTAATTGCGAAGAGCATTCTTATTATTATTATTATTGGATTAAATCCCCATTGCGGATTAATCCTGTCATTATTATTATTATTGTTATTGGATTAATCCCCATTGCGAATTAATCATGTCTGTAATTGTATAAGGACCAAATCCCCTTTTGCAGATTGGTCGTCGGGCAATTATAAAGGGAAGAATAAGAAGTCGGCCCCAGTAGTTATTATGGAAGACCCAGAATTAATTAAAGGTGGGTTTACCCACCCAGAGTGAGAGGTCGGCCCTGCCAGTTGTGACCTTTCACACATGCCAGTCTTGTATAAATAAGAGGCCACTGCCTCACTTCAAACATACAACTCACTTTCTCATTCTCTTATGATGCAAGATTCAATTACCAATTGGGGAGAGGAGAAGAAGAGTGGTGCATCTCTTGGGGAGGACTATCTGGATTGGTTTGAGTTATCTCTTGAACATTGTATAAGATATTTATGATAAGGAAGTTTTTGCTGGGTTTTCTTCCCCTGGAGGGTTTCCCAGGATAAATGTTCTGTCTCTTTTGAATGTGTATTTATTAGTGATATTGTTCTTATGATGCTCTTATCTATTGAAATGCAAAGAACTATAATAATGGCATAAACATTAACATGGTATCAGAGCCAACCTAAAGGAAGCATAATTTGTAAGAGGAAAAACGTCACTGTTACCGTACCCAAAAATTAGGGTTTTGAAAAAGTATCTCTTTTCATATCCCTAAACATCTAGAAAGTTGTGCCCTCCCCCAAGGATCATTTTGGCACTTATAGCGCACCTTTTCAGTGGCTAGATCTGCTGAAAATTGAAACCCTAGTTTCCTAAAGTACCAGAAAATGAGAGTACCAGAAGTACCAGAAGTACCAGAAAACCAGAAGCACCAGTCCAGAAATCCACAGATCAAGTTTGAGGGGGTAAAAGTTGGATTTTTGAAATTCCAACTGCACCATCTAACTCGCCTCAGCTCAGCGCATCTATCCTCTAGATCAGATTTTCAAAATTTGAAGTTTGAAAAATTAGGGTTTTCTCATAAAACCCTAAGTTGTAGTTGCATTTGCAGTGTCAGAACCAGTTGCAATTGCAGTACCAGTTGCAGTTGCAGTCGTAGAACTAGTTGCCATCACCCTTGAAGTATTTGGTAATAATTACCGCTACTACCAGATGGAGCCACTACCTACAAATGCTATCAGAGGTATGTACTTACATATGTTTAATGGTTAAATCCTTAAGAGTATTTGTAGGAGAAGGGACCTCTTGCCATAGAGCCAGAAGGATCTCAAGATCCAACACGTTCAGAGAAATGATGAAACCCAGGTGTGATTATTCTAATATGCATCTATTTGTTATGAAATTATCTTGAATAGTGTTGCATGTTGAAGCTATGATCAAATTATTAGAAGAATTAAAAGTTGATCATAGAGCATATCCTCTAACCTAACCTTCTGTCAAGATAGTGTATTATTTTAGTGAAACAAACAGGTTGAAGAAAGAACTCGTCACTTGAGTGAAGGAGACCTGGAAGAAAAGCAAGCACTCACTCTTGAAGACAAGGCACCATGTTTGATTAATAAAGATTCAAAGGTACACATGACAGGCTGATGACTATAGTTGAGATAGAAATTGTCGTAAAAGTATTATACTTGATAGCATGTAAGAATATAGAGGTATATGCTTTGCCTAATAAAACTAACATATCCTCTAGGAGAAATCTTGTGTGTTATTTTCAGATTTCTATGGAATAATGCTTGGTCACAACACTATGAGAGTGTTGACCTCATTTCATATTGTATTCCTTACCTTTAATCTTTGCTTCAGATAAATTATAAGTGACAGCTCTAAAGGAGCCACTGCGATGATTGTTCATGCTATGGCTTTATATTATCAGAAGGATATTATTCTTGCTTGTTGTTTTGTTGACCTTGATCCAGGTCACATGAGGAAGCTATAGTGAAGGTTGCAGAAGGGAACATGCTAAAGGAGAGATCATAAATGAAGCAATCATCAGTGGAAAAGAAGAAGGTGGGTCACTCAGAAGCTGCCATGACCCACACTATTGAAGAATCCATGTGAACTCTAGAATATTAGCTCACATCAACTACAAGGCGCTACCATACATATGCAAAGTTGTCACAAATTTACCAGAACTCAAGGTTGATCAAGAAGGCATATGAAATGGATGTCCGTAAGGGAAGAATATCAAGAACCCTTTTCCAAAGAGGGACAACAAAACATAAGGAGTATTGGAACTCAGTCATTCAAACGTGTGTGACCCAATGCCATCATCCTCCATTAATGGGTATGTATACTATGTATCATTCATTAATGATTATTCTCGTAAAAGACTTAGATATATTTGAAGTGTTCAGCAAGATCAAGGAATTCAAAGCCTTGATAGAAAATCTTTCTGTAAGGAAGATTAAGATGCTCAGGTCAGATAATGGAGGAGAATATACCTCAAACGAGTTTGTGAATATCTGTAAAGATGTTGGGATCAAGATCCCCAACAAAATGGTGTAGCTGAACGGAAGAACAAAATCATGCTGGAAGCTGTGAAGATCAAGATCTTCCTATGTGCTTATGGGCAGAAGCAGCAATGGCAGTTGTTTATGTGCAGAACTGATTATCCCATAGCACACTTGGGCTCAAGACACCGAAAGAGATGTTCATCGGAAAGAAGCCAGAGGTAATCCATCTCAAAATATTTGGTTTTCTAGTGTTTATCCATATACCAAAAGAGAAAAGAAACAAGATGGAACCCTCCGGAAAGAAGGTAATATTTGTGGGATACTGTGAGGTATCCAAGGCCTTCAGAATCTACATACCTGGTCACTACCACATTGAGATCAATAGGGATGTGACCTTTGATGAAGAAGTAGCACTTAAGAAATTGAGAAGATGCCATCTTGAAGAGGTATATGAATAGGAACCTGTAAATCCCAGGACTTCAGAATCCATGAGGGAAGTTCCCAGAGCT
>JZKD02S1884542.1:323278-347673 GCA_000966675.3 Picea glauca
TGCCAGCCTAGTGCTGTGATGAGGTATCATTTTTACTGATACATATTTGATGCAGATGATGATAGCATTCTTTTGAGAATGATGATGTTGCCGATGAAGAAAACTTCCGATGACTTGTAAATATGCTAGCCAATCTTTCAAGATGGTATTGATGATACTGTCCTCCAGATGCCATTGATGATGCAGACCTCTCTCGCCTGATGTTGATAAAGAATACCCTTCTTGTTAAGGGGGAGTGTTGAAATAATGTAATTGCGAAGATCATTCTTATTACTATTATTGGATTAAATCCCCATTGCGGATTAATCATGTCATTATTATTATTATTTTTATTGGATTAATCCTCATTGTGGATTAATCATGTCGGTAAATGTATAAGGACCAAATCCCCTTTTGCGGATTGGTCATCAGACAATTATAAAGGGCAGAATAAGAAGTCAGCCCCAACAGTTATTATGGAAGACCCAGAATTAATTAAAGGTGGGTTTACCCACCCAGAGTGAGAGGTCAGCCTTTCTAGTTGTGATCTTTCACATGTTCCAGTCTTGTATAAATAAGAGGCTAGTGCCTCACTTCAAACATACAAATCACTTGCTCATTCTCTTATGAGGCAAGCTGCAATTACCAGTTGGGGAGAGTGGAAGAAGAGTGGTGCATCTCTTGGGGAGGACTATCTGTATTGGTTTGAGTTATCTCTTGAACATTGTATAAGCTATTTATGATAAGGAAGTTTTTGTTGGGTTTTCATCCCCTAGAGGGTTTCCTAGGATAAATGTTGTGTCTCTTGTGAATGTGTATTTCTCAGTGATCTTGTTCTTATGATGCTCTTATATATTGAAATGCAAAGAACTATAATAATCGAATAAACATTAACATCTCGTGCTATCTATTTGTCTTGACCAAGCACGATCTCATCACAGATAACATCATCCCGCCGTGGGGGAAAGCTAGTGCTAGCTTTCCGTCTTGCAAAAGCACAAGCTCATAAAAAAAAATATCATCCCACCGTGGGGCTTGCAAAAGCACAAGCTCATAAAAAAAAACATCATCCCACCGTGGGGAAAAGCTAACGCATGTTGTATTTCCCTCTTGCACAAACACGAGCTCATCTCTGACAACATCATCCCACCGTGGGGGGAAGTGAGCATGTGTTAGCTTTCTCTCTTGCACAAGCCGGAGCTCATCTCAGACAACATCATCCCACCGTGGGGAAAGCTAGTGAGTGTTAGCTTTGCCTCTTACACAAGCATGAGCTCATTTCAAACAACATAATCCCACCATGAGGGAAAGCTAGCTCATGCTAGCTTTCCCTCTTGCACACGCACGGGATCATGCTAGCTTTCCCACTTGCACAAGCACGAGCGAATATTGAACAACATCATACCCTTGTGGGGGAAAGCTATTGTATGCTAACCTTCCCTCATGAAGGGATGTTGTTGTCTGAGATGTGCTCATGCTTCTATGCTAGCTTTCTCTCTTGCACAAGCACAAGTTCATCTCAGACAACATCATCCCACTGTGGCGAAAAGTTGCTAGCTTTCCCTCTTGCACAGGCATGACCTCATCTCGAACAACATCATCCCACCTTGGGGAAAAGCTAGCTCATGCTAGCTTTCCCTCTTTCACAAGAATGACCTCATTTTGGACAACATCCCACCATGGGGGGAAGATAGCACATGCTAGCTTTCCCTCTTGAACAACCACAACCTCATCTCGAACAACATCATCCCACCATGGGAAAAGCTAGTTCCTGCTAGCTTTCCCTCTTGCACAAGAATGAGTTCATCTCAGAAAACATCATCCCATAGTGCATGAAAGCTATCTCATGCTATCTTTTCCTTTTACACAAGCATGATCTCATCTCGAAAAACATCATCCCATCGTGGGGGAAATCTAGCATGTTCTAGCTTTGCCTCTTGCACAAGCACGAGCTCATCTCGAACAACATCATCCCATCTTGGGGAAAGCTAGCACATGATAGCTTTCCCTCTTACACAAGCACGAGCTCATCTAAGACAACATCATCCCAATGTGGGAGAAATCTAGCATGTGCAAGCTTTCCATCTTGCACAAGCACAAGATCATCTCAGACATTATCTCACCATGGGGAAAAGCTAGAGCATGTTAGCTTTCCCTCTTGCAAAAATGCAATATCATCTCAAACATCATTGCACCATGGGGAAAAAATAGAGAGTGTTATCTTTCCCTCTTGCACAAGCATGACATCATCTCAAACAACATCCCACTGTGGGGGAATGCTTGTGCGTGCTAGTTCTTCCTCTTACACAAGCTCGATCTCATCTCAGAAAACATCATCCCACTGTGGGGGAAATCTAATGCATGCTAAGTTTCCTTCTTGAACAAGCACGAGCTCATTTTGGACAAGATTATCCCACCGTGGGGGAAATCTACCTCGTCCTAGCTTTCCCTCTTGCACAAGCACGAGCTCATCTCAGACAACATCATTCCACCGTGGGAAAAATCTAGTGCATGCTAGCTTTACCTTTTTCACAAGCACGAGCTCATCTTGGACAACATTGTCCCACCATGGGGGAAACCTAGCATTTCCTTCTCGCACAAGAACGAGTTCATCGTGAACAACATCATCCCATTCTGGGGGAAATCTAGCTTGTGATACCTTTCCCTCTTGCACAAGCAGTAGCTCACCTCAGACAACATCATCCCACCGTTGGGGAAAGGTAGCGCGTTCTACCTTTCCCTCTTGCACAAGCACGAGATCATATCGTACAACATCATCCCATCGTGGGGGAAAGATAGTGCATGCTAGATTTCCCTCTTTCACAAGTATGGGCTCATATCGAACAAGATCATCCCATCATGGGGGAAAGGCAGCACATGTTGGCTTTCCCTCTTGCACAAGCACGAGATCACCTCAGACAACATCATCCCACTGTGGGAGAAAGCTAGCACATGCTAGCTTTCCCTCTTGCACAAGCACGAGCTCGTCTCAAACATCATCCCACCATATGGGAAATCTAGCACATCCTAGCTTTCCCTTTTTCACAAGTACAAGGTCATCACGGACGACCACATCCCATTGTGGGGAAAAGCTAGCATGCTAGCTTTCCCTCTTGCACAAGCATGAGCAAGTCTTGGACTACGTCATCCTACAATGGGGAAATGCTAGCACATGCCTCTTGCAAAAGAACGAGTTCATCTGGGACAACATCGTTCCATCGTGGGGATAAGAAAACATGTGCTAGTTTTTCCTCTTGCACAAGCATGAGCTCATCTCGAACAACATCATTTCATTGTTGGGGAAAGTTAACGCGTGCTAGATTTCCCTCTTCCACAAGCACGACCTCATCTCGGACAACAACATCCCACCATGGGGGAAAGCTATCTTTCTCGTGCTAGCTTTCCCTCTTGCACAAGCATGACCTCATCTCGAACAACATCATCCCATCATGGGGGAAAGGTAGCGTGTGCTAGATTTCCATCTTGTACAAGCTCAAGCTCATCTCAGATGACATCATCCCACCCTAGGAAAATGCTAGTGCATGCTAGCTTTCCATCTTGCACAAGCACAAGCTCATCTAGGACAACATCATCCCACCATGGAGGAAAGCTAGCGCTTGCTATCTTTCCCTCTTTCACAAGCACAATTTCATCTCGGAAAACATCATCGGATCGTGGGGGAAAGCTAGCTCGTGCTAGATTTCCCTCTTCCACAAGCACGAGGTCATATTAGAAAACATCATCCCACCATGGGAATGCTACCTTTCCCTCTTGCACAAGCACAAGCTCATCTTGGACAACATCATCCCAATGTGGGTGAAAGTTAGCATGTGCTAGCTTTCCCTCTTACACAAGCACAAGCTCATCTTGCACAACATCATCTATCGATGTGGGAAAGGTAGTGCATGCTAGCTTTTCCTCTTGCACAAGCACAATCTCATCTCAGACAACATCATCCCACCATTAGGGAAAGGTAGCGTGTGCTAGCTTTACCTTTTGCATAATCACAAGATCATCTTAGACAACATCATCCCACTATGAGGTAAAGCTATCATGTGCTAGATTTCGCTATTGCCCAAGCATGAGCTCATCTTAGACAAAGTCATCCCACCATGGGGGAAAGCTAACGCTTGCTACCTTTCACCCTTTCACATGCATGAGCTCATCTTGGACAACATCATTCCACTGTGGGGGGCAGCTAGAGAGTGATAGCTTTCCCTCTTGCACAAGCAAGAGCTCATCTCGAACAAAAACATCCCACCATGGGGAAAATCTAATGTGTGCTAACTTTCCCTCTTGCACAAACACAAGCTCATCTTGGACAACATCATCCCACCATGGGGGAAATCTAGTGTGTGTTCTTTCCCTCTTGCACAAGCATGAGCTCATCTCGGACAACATCATCCCACCGTGGGGAAAATCTAGCGCATGCTAGCTTTCCCTCTTCCACAAGCACGATTTCATCTTGGACATCCTCCCACTGGACAACATCATCCCACTGTGTGGGAAATCTATCTCGTGCTTGCTTTCTCTCTTGCACAAGCTCATCTCGAACAACATCATCCCACCATTGGGGAAAGCTAGCATGTGCTAGATTTCCCTCTTGCACAAGGACAAACTCATCTCGGACAACATCATCCCATCGTGGGGGAAATCTAGTGCATGCTAGATTTCCCTCTTGCACAAGCACAAGCATGGGCTCATCTTGTATAGAATCATCCTACCGTGGGGGAAAGCTAGTGCGTGCTAGCTTTCCCTCTTACACAAGCATGAGCTCATCTCAGACAACATCATCCCACCGTGGGTGAAAGTTAGTGCATGCTAGCTTTACGTCTTGCACAAGCACGAGCTCATCCCATACAACATCATCCCACCATGGAGGAAAGCTAGTGTATGTTGGCTTTCCCTCTTGCATAAGTAGGAGCTCATCTTGGACATCATCAACCCACCGTGGGGGAAATTTAGCACATGCTACCTTTTGCTCTTGCACAAGGACGAACTCATGTCAAACAATATCATCCCACTATGGGTGAAAGCTAGCATGTGCTAGCTTTCTCTCTTGCATAAACACGAGCTCATCTCGGACACTATCATCCCACCATGGAGGAAAGTGATCATCTACTAGCTTTCCCTCTTGCACAAGCATGAACTCATCTCAGACAGCATCATCCCATCATGGGGAAAATCTAGCGCGTGCTTGTTTTCCCTTTTGCACAAGCACGAGCTAATCTCGAACAACATCATCCCACCGTGGGGGAAAGCTAGTGTGTGATAGCTTTCCCTCTTGCACAAAAATGAGCTCATCTCCGAACACCTCACACAGTGGGGGGAAGCTAGCTCGTGATAGTTGTCCCTCTTGCAAAATCATGAGCTCATCTCAGACAACATCATCCCACCCTAGGGGAAATCTAGTTCATGCTAGCTTTCCCCCTTACACAAGCATGAGCTCATATCGAACTACATCATCCCACCGTGGGGTAAAGCTACCTCTTGCAAAAGCACGAGCTAATCTTGGACAACATTATTCCATCGTGGGGGAAATCTAGCATGTGTTATCTTTCCCTCTTGCATAAGCACAAATTCATCTCTAACAACATCATCCCACCATAGGGGAAAGATAACGCGTGTTAGCTTTCCCTCTTTCACAAGCATGAGCTCATCTTAGACAACATCATCGCATCATTGGGGAAAGCTAGCACGTGCTAGATTTCCCTCTTAGACAAGAACATTCTAGATTTCCCTCTTAGACAAGCACAAGCTCATCTCAGACAATATCATCGCACCGTGGGGGCATCTCGAGAAACATCATCCCACTGTGGGGGAAAGCTTGCGTGTGTTAGCTTTCCCTCTTGCACAAGCATGAGCTCATCTCGGACAACATCAACACATAGTGGGCATACTAGCTTTCCCTCTTACACAAGCACGAGCTCATCTCGAACAACATCATACCAACGTGGGTGAAAGCAAGCGTGTGCTAGATTTTCCTGTTGCACAAGCACGATCTCATCTTGAACAACATCATCCCACTGTGGGGGAAATTTGGCTCGTTTTAGCTTTCCCTCTTGCACAAGAACGAACTCATCTCAGACAACATCATCCCACCATGGTGGAAAGTGTGTGTGTGCTAGTTTTCCCTCTTACACAAGCACGTCCTCATCTCAGACAACATCATCCCATCATGGGGAAAATCTAGCGCGTGCTAGTTTTCCCTTTTGCACAAGAACGAGCTCATATCGGACAACATCATCCCACTGTGGGGGAAAGCTAGCGTGTGATAGATTTCCCTCTTGCACAAACATGAGCACATCTCCGACAACATCCCATCGTGGTTGAAAGCTAGCTCATGCTAGTTGTCCCTCTTGCAAAATCATGAGCTCATCTCAGAAAACATCATCCCACCCACCCTGGGGGTGCTAGCTTTCCCTCTTACACAAGCACAAGCTCATGTCGACAACATCATCCCACCATGGGGTAAATCTACCTCTTGCACAAGCATGAGCTAATATCAGACAACATCATTCCATTGTGAGGGAAAGCTAGCATGTGTTAGCTTTCCCTCTTGCACAAGCACGAGCTCATCTCTAACAACATCATCCCACCATAGGGGAAAGCTAGCACATGTTAGCTTTCCATCTTGCACAAGCACGAGCTCATCCTTGACAACATCATCACATCATTGGGGAAAGCTAGCGCATGCTAGCTTTCCCTCTTGGACAACCACATGCTAGCTTTCCCTCTTGGACAAGCACAAGCTCATCTAAGACAACATCATCCCACAATGGGAAAATCTAGTGTGTGCTAGATTTCCCCTCTTGCACAAGAACAAGCTCATGTCAGAAAACATCATCACACCGTGGGGAAAAGCATGCTAGTTTTCCCTATTGCACAAGCACGAGTGCATCTCGAGAAACATCATCCCATTGTGTGGGAAAGCTAGCGCATGCTAGCTTTCCCTCTTGCACAAGCACGAGCTCACCTCGGAAAACATCATCCCACCGTGGGCATACTAGCTTTCCCTCTTGTACAAGCATGAGCTCATCTCGAACAACATCATACTAACGTGGGTGAAATCTAGCATGTGCTAGCTTTCCCTCTTGCAAAAGCACGAGCTCATCTTGAACAAAATCATCCCACCATGGGGGAAAGTTGTCTCATGCTAGCTTTCCCTCTTGCACAAGCACGACCTCATCTCAGACAACATCCCACCATGGGGGGAAGCTAGCGCATGCTATCTTTCCCTCTTGAACAAGCACAACCTCATCTCGGACAACATCATCCCACCATGGGGAAAGCTAGCTCATGCTAGCTTTCCCTCTTGCACAAGCATGAGTTCATCTCAGACAACATCATCCCACAGTGGGTAAAAGCTAGCTCATGCTAGCTTTCCCTCTTACACAAGCATGAGCTCATATTCAAAAACATCATCCCATCGTGGGGGAAATATAGCATGTGTTAGCTTTGCCTCTTGCACAAGCACGAGCTCATCTTGAACAAAATCATCCCATCGTGAGGGAAAGCTAGCACATGCTAGATTTCCCTCTTACACAAGCATGACCTCATCTAAAACAACATCATCCCACTGTGGGAGAAAGCTATCGTTTGCAAGCTTTCCATCTTGCACAAGCACAAGCTCATCTCAAACATTATCTCACCCTGTGAAAAGCTAGGGCATGTTAGCTTTCCTTGTTGCACAAACATGAGCTCATCTCAAACATCATTGCACCATGGGGATAAAATAGTCTTATCTTTCCCTCTTGCACAAGCATGAGCTCATCTCGAGCAACATCCCACTATGGGGGAACACTCACGCGTGCTATTTCTCCCTCTTACACAAGACGATCTCATCTCCAAAATCATTATCCCATTGTGGGGGAAAGCTAGTGCGTGCTAAGTTTCCTTCTTGAACAAGCACGAGCTCATTTCAGACAATATCATCGCACCATGGGGGAAAGCTACCTCATCCTAGCTTTCCCTCTTGCAGAAGCATGAGCTCATCTCAAACAACATCATCCCACCATGGGGAAAATCTAGCTCATGCTAGCTTTACAATTTGCACAATCATGAGCTCATCTTGGACAACATTGTCCCACCGTGGGTGAAACCTAGAATTTCCTTCTCACACAAGCACGAGTTCATCGTGAACAACATCATCCCATTATGGGGGAAAGATAGCTCATGCAACCTTTCCCTCTTGCACAAGCAACAACTCATCTTGGACAACATCATCCCACCATGGGGGAAATCTAGCATGTTCTACCTTTCCCTCTTGCACAAGCACGAGATCATCTCAGACAACATCACCTGATCGTGGGGGAAAGATAGTGCATTCTAGCTTTCCCTCTTGTACAAGCATGAGATCATATCAAACAAGATCATCCCATCGTGGGGGAAAGGTAGCACGTGTTGGCTTTCCCTCTTGCACAAGCATGAGATCATCTCGGACAACATCATCCCACCGTGGGTGAAAGATAGCACATGCTAGCTTTCCCTCTTGCATAAGCACAAGATCATCTTGAACATCATCCCACCATATGGGAAATCTAGCGCATCCTAGCTTTCCCTTTTGCACAAGCACAATCTCATCAAGGACAACCACATCCCATTGTGGGGGAGTGCTAGATTTCCCTCTTGCACAAGCATGAGAAAGTATCAGACTACATCATCCTACAATGGGGAAAAGATAGCACATGCCTCTTGCAAAAGCACGAGCTCATATGGGACAACATCGTCCCATCGTGGGATTAAGGAAACGTGTGCTATTTTTTCCTCTTGCACAAGCATGAGCTCATCTCGGACAACATCATTGCATTGTCAGGGAAAGTTAGCATGTGCTAGATTTCCCTCTTCCTCAAGAACGACCTCATCTCGAAAAACAACATCCCACCATGGGGGAAAGCTAGCTTTCCCTCTTGCACAAGAATGACCTCATCTTGGACAACATCATCCCATCGTGGGGGAAAGGTAGCGCGTGCTAGCTTTCCATCTTTTACAAGCTCAAGCTCATCTCAGACGACATCATCCCACTGTAGGAAAAAGCTAGTTCATGCTAGCTTTCCATCTTGCACAAGCACAAGCTCATCTAGGACAACATCATCCCAACATGGGGGAAAGCTAGCGCTTGCTATCTTTCCCTCTTGCACAAGCACGAGTTCATCTCAGACAACATCATCGCATCATGGAGGAAAGCTAGCTTGTGCTAGCTTTCCCTCTTCCACAAGCATGAGGTCATCTCAGACAACATCATCCCACCGTGGGAATGATACGTTTCCCTCTTGCACAAGCACAAGCTCATATCGGACAACATCATCCCAATGTGGGTGAAAGTTAGTATGTGCTAGATTTCCCTCTTACACAAGCACAAGCTCATCTCATGCAACATCATCTACCGATGTGGGAAAGGTAGTGCATGCTAGGTTTTCCTCTTGCACAAGCACAAGCTCATCTCAGGCAACATCATCCCACCATTAGGGAAAGGTAGCGCGTGCTAGCTTTCCCTCTTGCACAAGCACGAGCTCATCTTAGACAACATCATCCCATTGTGAGGTAAAGCTATATTGTGCTAGCTTTCCCTATTGCCAAAGCATGAGCTCATCTCAGACAACGTCATCCCACCATGGGGGAAAGATAACGCTTGCTAGCTTTCACCCTTTCAAACGCACAAGCTCATCTTGGACAACATCATTCCACTATGGGGGGAAGCTAGAGAGTGTTATCTTTCCCTCTTGCACAAGCACGAGCTCATCTCGAACAAAAACATCCCACAATGGGGAAAATATAGTGTGTGCTAACTTTCCCTCTTGCACAAGCACAAGCTCATCTTAGACAACATCATCCCACCATGGGGGAAATTTAGTGTGTGTTCTTTCACTCTTGCACAAGCATGAGATAATCTCGGACGACATCATCCCACTGTGGGAAAAATCTAGTGCATGCTAGCTTTCCCTCTTCCACAAGCATGATTTCATCTTGGACATCCTCCCACTGGACAACATCATCCCACTTTGTGGGAAAGCTAGCTCGTGCTATCTTTCCCTCTTGCACAAGCTCATCTCGGACAACATCATCCCACCGTTGGGGAAAGCTAGCATGTGCTAGCTTTCCCTCTTGCACAAGGACGAGCTCATCTCGGACAACATCATCCCATTGTGGGGGAAATCTAGTGTGTGCTAGATTTCCCTCTTGCACAAGCGCAAGCATGAGCTCATCTTGGATAGCATCATCCTACCGTGGGGGAAAGCTAGTGCGTGCTAGCTTTCCCTCTTACATAAGAATGAGCTCATCTAGGACAACATCATCCCACTGTGGGAAAAAGCTAGTGTGTGCTAGCTGTACGTCTTGCACAAGCATGATCTCATCCCATAAAACATCATCTCACCATGGAGGAAAGCTAGCATATGATGGCTTTCCCTCTTGCACAAGCAGAAGCTCATCTAGGACATCATCAACCCACCATGGGTGAAATCTAGCACGTGCTACCTTTCCCTTTTGCACAAGAACGAACTCATGTCAAACAATATCATCCCACTGTGGGTGAAAGCTAACACATGCTAGCTTTCTCTCTTGCACAAGCACGAGCTCATCTCAGACACTATCATCCCACCATGGAGGAAAGTGAGCATCTGCAAGCTTTCGCCCTTGCACAAGCACGAGCTCAACTCGGACAACATCATCCCATCATGTGGAAAAGCTAGCGTGTGTTAGTTTTCCCTTTTGCACAAGCACGAGCTCATATCGAACAACATCATCCCACCATGGCAGAAAGATAGTGTGTGCTAGCTTTCCCTCTAGCACAAAAACAAGCTCGTCTCCGACAACATCACACCGTGGGGGAAAGCTAACTCATGATAGTTGTCCCTCTTGAAAAATCATGAGCTCATCTTAGACAACATCATCCCACCCTAGGGGAAATCTAGTGTGTGCTAGCTTTCCCTCTTACACAAGCATGAGATCATATCAAACTACATCATCCCACCATGGGGTAAAGCTACCTCTTACACAAGCACGAGATAATCTCGAACAACATCATTCCATGGTGGGGGAAAAATAGCATGTGCTATATTTCCCTCTTGCACAAGCACAAGCTCATCTCTGACAACATCATCCCACCATAGGGGAAAGCTAAGGTGTGTTAGCTTTTTCTCTTGCACAAGCATGAGCTCATCTCAGACAACATCATCGCATCATTTGGGAAAGATAACACGTGCTAGATTTCCCTCTTGGACAAGCGCATTCTAGCTTTCCCTCTTGGACAAGCATAAGCTCATCTCAGACAACATCATTGTACTATGGGGGCATCTCAAGAAACATCATCCCACTATGGGGGAAAGCTAGCATGTGCTAGCTTTCCCTCTTGCACAAGCACGAGCTCATCTCGGACAACATCATCCCACCGTGGGCATACTAGCTTTCCCTCTTGCACAAGCACGAGCTCATCTCGAACAACATCATACCAACATGGGTGAAAGCTATCATGTGCTAGATTTCCCTCTTGCACGAGCACGAGCTCATATTTAACAACATCATCCCACCATGGGGGAAATTTGGCTCGTGCTAGCTTTCCCTCTTGCACAAGAATGAGCTCATCTCAGACAACATCATCCCACCATGGGGGAAAGTGAGTGTGTTCTATCTTTCCCTCTTGCACAAGCACAAGCTCATCTCAGACAATATCATCCCATCATGGGGAAAATCTAGTGCATGCTAGTTTTCCCTTTCTCACAAGCACGAGCTCATTTCGAACAACATCATCCCACCGTGGGGGAAAGATAGTGCGTGCTAACTTTCCCTCTTGCACAAACACGAGCACGTCTTTGACAACATCCCACCGTGGTGGAAATCTAGCTCGTGCTAGTTGTCCCTCTTGCAAAATCATGAGCTCATCTTAGACAACACCATCCGACCCTAGGGGTTCTATCTTTCCCTCTTACACAAGCACAAGCTCATATCGACAACATCATCCCACCGTGGGGTAAACTACCTCTTGCACAAGCACAAGCTAATGTCAGACAACATCATTCCATTATGGGGGAAAGATAGCGTCTGTTAGCTTTCCCTCTTGCACAATCACGTTCTCATCTATGACAACATCATCCCACCATAGGGAAAGCTAGCACGTGTTATCTTTCCCTCTTGCACAAGAACGAGCTCATCCTTGACAACATCATCGCATCATTGGGAAAAGCTAGCACGTGCCAGATTTCCCTCTTGGACAAGCGCATGCTATCTTTTCCTCTTGGACAAGCACAAGATCATCTAAGACAACATTATCTCACAATGGGAAAAGCTAGCGTGTGCTAGCTTTCCCCTCTTGCACAAGAATAAGCTCATCTCAGACAACATCATCACACCATGGGGAAAAGCATGCTAGTTTTCCCTCTTGTACAAGCATGAGTGCATCTCGGGCAACATCATCCCATTGTGGGGGAAAGATAGTGCGTGCTAGCTTTCCCTCTTGCACAAGCACGAGCTCATCTCGAACAACATCATTCCACCGTGGGCATACTAGCTTTCCCTCTTGCACAAGCATAAGCTCATCTCGAACAACATCATACCAGCATGGGTGAAATCTAGCGTGCGCTAGCTTTCCCTCTTGCACAAGAACGAGCTCATCTTTAACAAAATCATCCCACCATGGGGGAAAGTTGGCTTGTGCTAGCTTTCCCTCTTGCACAAGCACGACCTCATCTCGGACAACATCCCACCATGGGGGGAAGCTAGCACATGGTATATTTCCCTCTTGAACAAGCCCAACCTCATCTCAGACAACATCATCCCACCATGGGGAAAGCTAGCTTGTGCTAGCTTTCCCTCTTGCACAAGCATGAGTTCATCTCAGACAACATTATCGTAGAGTGGGTGAAATCTAGCTCATGCTAGCTTTCCCTCTTACACAAGCACGAGCTCATCTTGGAAAACATCATCCCATCATGGGGGAAATATAGCATGTTCTAGCTTTGCCTCTTGCACAAGCACGAGCTCATCTTGAAAAACATCATCCCATCATGGGGGAAAGCTAGCCCATGCTATCTTTCCCTCTTACACAAGCACGAGCTCATCTAAGACAACATCATCCCACTGTGGGAGAAAGCTAGCGTTTGCAAGCTTTCCATCTTGCACAAGCACAAGCTCATCTCAGACATTATCTCACCCTGGGGAAAAGCTAGATCGTGCTAGCTTTCCCTCTTGCACAAACGCGAGCTCATCTCAAACATCATTGCACCATGGGGAAAAAATATAGTCTTATCTTTCCCTCTTGCACAAGCACGACCTCATCTCGAACAACATCCCACTATGGGGGAGTGCTTGCATGTGCTAGTTCTCCCTCTTACATAAGATGATCTCATCTCGAAAAACATCATCCCACTGTGGGGGAAATATAGTGCATGCTAAGTTTCCTTCTTGAACAATCACGAGCTCATTTCGGACAATATCATCCCACCATGGGGGAAAGCTACTTCGTCCTAGCCTTCCCTCTTGCACAAGCACGAGCTCATCTTAGACAACATCATCCCACCGTGGGGAAAAGCTAGCTCATGCTAGCTTTACCTTTTTCACAAGAACGAGCTCATCTTGGAAAACATCATCCCACCATGGGTGAAACCTAGCATTTCCTTCTCACACAAGCACAAATTCATCATGAATAACATCATCCCATTGTGGGGGAAAGCTAGCTCGTGCTACCTTTCCCTCTTGCATAAGGAACTTCAAATGCAATTTACTCTTGATATTAAAATGGTAGTCTGATGAGTAATTCAACCCCAGAAGAACACAGAACATATATCACTCATATTATGTTCTCTCTTATATAGAAACACAAATTTAACCAGAAATGCACAAGGCATGAAATAAAGATTTTACCTTGGCTTGAATTTTTGGATGCTATGCAAGTCTTGTGAGCACACCACTTATTATGCCTGATGTTGTCAGGCAACCATGAAACATCATACCCATGACATTGCCACAAATTTCCTCTGCTAAATTGAAATGACCTGAAGAATCTCGTGAAGATAGAATTCTAGATATCAAATCGCCAACAAGCTCTCTACTCATCCCTTCATATTCGGCCACAATCCCAGTAGTAACATATTTAGGAAAGAGCTTTTGACATGATATCTTTACATTGCAATGTTGCTTCTTACTCTCCTGAATCAGCTGCTCAGTTAAGCCTTACAACCTTGCAGTTGCTACATATTTGTTTTTGACACTTCATGAGGAGCAGAATGCTATTCAAATTTTATATTTCACCTGGTGCTTTTACATTTTGTTTGGATTTGAATGTCCCGTAGGAGGTGATCATTTGTAAATTATTACCTTGAGCTGTTATGCAAGTGGATTTTTGATACATTCGCCACTTATTGTTTAACAGGTGCCCTACTGAATTTTAGTCTATTTTGCAAAGCTATGTTTTAATTTACCTCCAAGTTGAATTGAACATAAGCTTTTGAGATCCCAGAGATTGCTTTTTGATGGTCTCAAGGACGACAATAGAGTCGGTACTAGTAACCTGGTACAGAGATGGACTAAAATAAATAACTTGCATTTCTATTATATTATTCATGTTGTTACTTTTCTCACATGGATCGAACCTAATAGTGTCATGTTGGTATTGGTTGATTTTTTTTATCAAAAACAAAGTATTACATTAACGACGTGTACAAAGGTCCTAGCTATTCCAGTTGGCTTTGATTAACAGAGAGGGGATTTTTACATCTTTAGAGCTCTAGATCATTAGAGTGTTCCCTTATTTATAGATTTCAAAAGAACATTCATTTCTTTGGGATTGTTTCAAATTTCTACTACCATATCGATATGAAAGTTGATAAACAAACTGGTAACCAAGTTCACAGAAAAATGCACACATAAGAAAACAAGAGCGAACAGATTACAGGACTCTGAAAAACGGATGGTCTTGTTGATCAACTCCCTGATGTGCTTTTCTGAGGGTTCTCCTTGCCACAGAACCGTTGCTTGCCTCTCCCTTGTATGTGCAGGATGCTCTCTGGTTGTCCTCACCTCCCTAACTTGCCCTTCAAGAGAGCCAAGGCATGAGACCAACAGTTGGAACAGAACCACAGAACCGCTCCTTGATTCTCCCTTGTATGTGCAGGATGATCTCTGGTTGGCCTCAATTCCCTAACTTGATCTTCATGAGAGCTGAAGGAGGCCTCCAAATGCTCTGAAACTCTCCAGAAATATAGATCAGGACACTGCAAGTCACTAGGTAAAGTCTCAGGGTCAGATATGAAGTGTAACCCCTCCAAACGGACTAGATCTGGATCTCAAAACTGCCCTCCTTCTCTTCAATTCGCCCCAATGCTCAAGAAATAATATGAGCCATAAAACTATCTTAGAAAGAACTAGATCTGATGTCCAAGGCCCTGCAATGAAAACCCAAGTGATAGAATCCTCAACGGTCCTGCCAATATCCTACAACGAATCTCTCTCCAAAGATGGTGTGCCCCTCTTGCTGGAATCCCTCAACTGGTGTGCCCTCTCTCTATCTGCACATCAAACTGATGTAGAATCCTCCTGCAATTGAGTAGATCTGGAACTAGAATGGTGTGGGAGAGTATTGCATCTTTGAGACCAAGCTTGGGACAAGATAGGTGGAATCTTTCACCACCGAATCATCCTCTAGGGTTTGTTATGTCAAAACCCTGAAAACCCTCAATATTGGGCTCACTAGCTAGGAGCCAGAAATCAAAATAAGATCATACATGAATGAATGAGAAGAGGGCCTTGCCTTTCCTTTATACTTTTGGATCACCTTGTCCCTCCAAAGTGGCTTTCATTTTATTAATATTTAATTAATTAATTAAATCACTTTAATTAATTAATTAACCTGTTTACCTTCGAAAAGCTCTTTATCTCTCCTTGTGGCTTCCCTGGCCACTGAAAGTCACTTCTAGACATCCCATCCTATAGTGTTTATCCTCCTGATTCCAATGAGCTATTACACTAAGAGGTTCCTCCAAGTAATGTGCCCAAAATTACCTCTTCAGTGAATTCCATTGACTTGTAGCTCAAAATAGTCAAAATCATGGAAATCATCGGAATGCAACGAAACCAAAGCCAACCTATGAGGAATGGATCATAATGATGGAATATGATGATCAATGCAAGACGGACCCCACAATTCCTCTCAAATACCCCTGTACTCGCTATAACATCCATCTGGCCATTCTGGTCATCATAATTCTCTACACTGGGATAATGTCCCAAAGTGGGGACATTACAATAGCATTCTTGGTGACCACATCCCAGTGACGCATTCTGTCAAAAAATTTGCACGCACTATCAATATAACCACATATGCCATACATATACAAGGTCAGTCCCCACATAGGTATTAGACTGTCACCCACTCTGAATTATGTCCCCATGAATCTCCCTGCAATGTTCCAGAGTTTCCAAATCAGCACAGGCCACGAGAACATCGTCAAAAGTGAACTGATTCGGCTGGAATGAGGTATAGTAATGCATTTTCCTAAACATCTTCAAGGCCCCTTCACAATGCTCGTTCTCATCATAAACTAAAATGATAGAACCCCATGAGATTGCATTCTTCTCTTTCATTTTGTCTAAATAGCAGCAAGCATCCACAACACTGTCGCACTTGCCATACATAGTCACAAGATTCCTACCCAAAAACATGGTCGGTTTGAATAATGTGAGAATGGATTAGTTTTCCTTCGCTTAGAATTTTTAGCTTAAAGAATCCCTGCAAAAGAGAAGCATAGTCATCAGAGTCTACACCATTCCTTGAACGCAGAATTCTCAGGGCCTCTTCTAATCAGACTTTAATTCGTAGAGCCTATTTTAATATGTCTTTCTTAATCCCCGACTTTTAAACAGGAAAACAATCTAAATCTAATTTTATGATCTCAACCAAATCCATGATTTTTAAATTGGAAACTTATTTCAACCTCATTTTACTAACGCTTAGCCAAATCCCTGAAGACAACAATAAGACCAAGCAAAATCCCTTGAAAATACAAAGCATGGAGGGATCAAATTTCTTAAAATGTAATTTTTTTTATCATTTCATTTGATTAGGCTGACTTTATTTTTACTTTTGTTATACTTTTTTTATTTGAGAAAAATTTAATTTTTCTTAATGTTTAATGTAAAATCTAACATCACCCTAGGTGACAACATCTCCTCCATAGTGGGCTATAGAGAACCTCTTTACTCTTGGTGCAAAAATATGGTTTATTCATCCCTAGATCTACCTACCTACAATTTAATGGATAGTTCAATAGATTCTCACACAACAATCTTAAATCCCTACTATCATTTGGTACTCAAGTGTAATAGTACCATTGTTAGTCGTGGGCTCAGAGGTGCCCATATTATTTTGTGGAAACCTAAACAATTTTGGTTTTTTGATAGAGTAAATTCAAATTATTTCTTTTACATTTGCTATTTTTCAGTACTTCCAAAATAAGGGCATTGTGTTCAAAGTCACCTTTTACATGTTGGAAACCCCAATAAATTCATTTGGTTGGTATGCGTGGGTGGCCTGCTAATTCTAGCTCCCAAATCATCTCATATAAGTTAAGTGTTGACCATCCCTTATTTTCATTCTACGAGCTCTTTGCCTTCATGCTAAGTGTGGTTTTGTTTGATTGTTTCATCTGCCTTGCTATTGGTTTTTCCTCCTTCATTTGATTGTGACTTGGTGCCACTCATGGCAATGTCTGTTGGAAACCCCATAATTCTTTGTGGATTGAAGTTTCATTTCATGCAAACAATGATGTTGTATGTGAGTTGTTTGTTGGGACTTATTGAAGATTGTTTGTGGGTCATTTGTAGGGTGGCCAAATCTTGGTTTGCTTCCATCTTGCTTGGTAAAACTTGAGTTGTAAGTCTATCCAAGCTCATCGTGGGAGGCACTTTAAAACAAACCCTTCTGCATTTTATATGGAGTGTCGAGGATCATTGTGGCTCCCTAGCAAGGTTGACCTAAGGATGGTTTCGTGGGTTTGGGCTAGAGTTGGTTGCATGGTATGGTTTGTTGGTTCATCAATGGCCACAATGTTGCGAGTCACTCAGTTCTTTGTGGATGGAATTGTCAATTCATATGATTAGCAGTGTGGTGAACAAGCTATTTGTTATGTCCTTCTGAAAATTGGTCATGGATCATTTGTAGGTAATAAACTTTCAATTTTTTTCCTTCTCCACTTGGTAACACATGAGCAATAATGTTGGCCATGCTCGTCATGGGAGGCACTTGTAGACAAATCACTTTCCATTCTATGTACATGGAGTTTGAGGGATTTGTTATGGCTGCCTAAGAGGGATCGCCTTTGTATGCTTTCAAGGATTTTTGTTGGAGTTAGTTGTTGGAATTGGTTTGTTGGTTTGCTATTGGACAAAATGCTATGAATCCCACCCACTTATTTGCAGATGGAAGTGTCATTTTAAGAGAAGGGTGATGTGTCCACCAACACGCTAGCCATTGTAGGAATAAAACATTCTTGTGGGAGATTGAGGATGAGGACGACAGCATTCAAAAAACACATGAGGACATCAAGAAGGAAACCTTCAACCACTTTAACTCTTTCTACAGGGACACCGGCAAACCACTACTTTTAGATCAGGTAGACACTGCCAGACTCTTCCCCAGGATGGTCACAGCAGAGGAGGTTAGTTCCCTGGAATCGCCTTGCACAAAGGAAGAAATCCTTGAGGTAATTAAAGGTTTTACAAATGAAAAAATCCCAGGAACCGATGGCTGGTCCGTGGAACTTTTCCTCCATTTCTTTGACTTAATGGGAAATGACCTATTGTACTTTGTAGAGGATTCGATACTTCATGGGTGTGTCAACAATAAGATTAACAAAAATTCCATTGTTCTAATTCCAAAATCAAATCACTCAAAACGGTTTTCGGAATTTCGCCCAATTTTTCTTTGTAATCTCTGTTATAAGATAATTTCTAAAATCATCTCTAGAAGGATCAGAGCCATACTCTCCAAGGCACTCTCGGAAGAACAGTTAGGCTTCCTAAAAGGAAGACAAATACTCAATGCTATAGGAACAAAAAAGGAGTGCTTATACAACATAAGGACAAAAAAAATACATGCTATCATGCTGAAATTGGATCTCAACAAGGCTTTCAATAACATCAATTGGGACTTTCTTCACCTCATCCTTTTAGAGTGCAGTTTTGGAGTGACCACCACTAGATGGGTGATGGGTTGCATATCCTCGACCCTCTTCATTGTTTTAATCAATAGGGAAGCCACAAAGGCCTTCCATTGTGAGCGTGGACTTCGGCAGGGTTGCCCCCTATCGCCCCTTCTCTTCATCCTAGTTCTGGAATGTCTCAACATTCTGTTGAAAAGAAGTCAAGCGGTTGGAAAACTAACATGGATAAAAGTCTTGAGATTGATCAAAATCTTTCACTTACTCTTCGTGGATGATGTGATCATCATGACTGGTTCAACCATGTCTGAGTGGATTGAAATTCATAAAATTATTAACACTTTTTGGTTGGTTTCAAGTATGAAGATCAACTTTCACAAATCAACCTTCTTGGAAATGGGGGTTAGGGAGACCACACTGGATGAACTAAAATATTTTTTCAATGTTGACTCATATAACCTATTGGAAGGCTTAAAATATCTGAGGTTTCATTTAAAGCCAACAAACTACAAAGTGACAGACTGGAGCTATCTGACAGAAAAATTTGAACACCGCATTCACCATTGGTGTTACAGGCTACTTTTGCTGGGAGGCAGATTCATTTTAGTAAAGGTTGTGCTAGAATATTTACATGTTTATTGGATGGCCATTTCCCACTTTCCCCTCTCAGTAATTAATAAAATTCGGCAATTGACTTTCGAATTCCTTTGGTCTAGCAGCAAACAATGTAGGGGCTTCCATCTTTGCAAGTGGCAGGAGATATCTAAACAAAAATCACTCGAAGGCTGGGGCCTGAGAAATCTATACCTCTTCTATAGGGAACTTTCTTCTAACATATTTTGGAGAGTTCTTATGAAACCAGACATATTGAATAAAGTAGTTAAGGATAAATAATTACCACATGAGCAAGTCCATATTTGGCTAAGATCAACAACTGCACATTCATCGGGTGCCTCTCAAACATGGAATAACCTCTTAAACACGCTTCCTATTATTCTCTAGTGGATTGCGTGGAATCCAGGCTCCGAGAAGTCAATTGAGGTGGGATGAGACTCCATTTTGAGACTAGGCAAAATCTCATTGCTATCGTCCCTGCTACTTTACCACTTCGCCGTAAAGGGATTCATTTACTTTACCAAGCATAGAGTTCACTTTCGGGAGGTGTGAAAGTCATGGATTGGCTACAAGGATCTTATCTAGAGCTCGAAGGGGAACTCGAGACTGAGTGGAACTAGTTCATATCACATTTACTTGGAATGGGCATATCTCTCCAAGATCGACCAGACATGATCATATGGATGGGTGGAGAATTATCCGACAAGTTTACAGTTAAAAATGCCTACAACACAGTGGCCACAAACCTTTAGGACAGGAAAGAGGAAATCTGGCGTAAAAATTTATGGAAGTGGGATTTCCCCACTAAAATCAATATCTTTATTTGGCTACTGTCCACGAACAAAGTGCTTGTCTGGGAAAACTTACAGACTCATGGATGTACAAGACCAAGTAGATTTCCATTGTGCAAAGCGGGCTACGAATCGGCTCTACACCTCTTTGTGACATGTCAGATTACTGGTGTGGTCTGGCAACATGTTTTACACAATCTAATTCTCTCAACAAGGTGGACTAGCGACTCGGTTAGCTCTTGCCTCAACAATTGGTTTTCTTGTAAAATTTCCTACCCATCACTGCCAACCGTTATTTGTTGGAACATTTGGCTTATTAGGAACGAGACAGTCTTTGATGAGGGCTTCCCTTCGATTCATTGGGTGATCTACAAAAAAATTGCAATGGTGGCTTCTCTCGGTACCTGCCATAAACCTCATCCTTTATGCACCTCCCACATAAAGCTCATGTCCAATAGAGTCATTGCTTGGTTTGATGGAGCTGCGCAGCATAATGGAAAACTCTGCGGAGCTGGTGGGATGTTACACATATCAACCCATTCCTCCTTCCGGTGGACACTCAAATGTGGACAAGGCATTAACACAAAGGCTGAACTCACAGGGACTTGGGCAACTCTCACCTTAGCTCGAAGACTGAACCTTCTTGATCTGGTGGTTCTTGGTGATTCAGGAATTGTAATTGATTGGCTCAATGGCAAGGTGAATCTCCAGGCGACTACCCTGTTGAGCTGGAAAGATAGAATTCGAGAATCCCTTCAACATTTTAGGACCTTATCATTTCCTCATATCTTTAGAGAAGACAACTATGTTATAGACACATTGTCAAAAGAAACACTATCGATGCCTTTTGGTCAAATTAATTACTCTCAATGGGAGGATGGCATTGAGGGTCCCTCCTCGACAATTTTGCTATAATGCATGTTCTTTTTTTTCATAATTTTTTCAGCATTCTTTAGATATTTTCAAGCTATATTACGAAGAACATGTTGGTTTTTTCTAGACTTCCTCCTCTGAGACAGAGGTTGTTTTGGTGTTTTTTGTTTTTTGTTTTTATTACTCTGGCAATTGGACAGGGAGTGACTCCTTCTTAGATGGAAACCGATGATCATTTCTTTACTCTATCAGAGGATAGGGTATGTCTCCTTAGTAACTGGAACTGTTTTGTACATACCTGCATTTTTCTCAGGCATAAGCTCTATTTGCAAAAAAGTATGCTGAAATATGTAAAAAATTATACTCTGTTGAATATAATGAGAAATATTTCTGTGGAAAAAAAAAAAAACTAACACAATATCTCTAAATACTCCTTTATTTTCCACTTAATTGAGATGTTGAAATTATATACATGGTAAATCGCTATTATAATTTTAAGTTTCCACTTAATTGAGATGTTGGGATTATATACATTGTAAATGGCTATTATAATTTAAGGTTGTTGTCTTAAAGTAGTTATTATAGTTGATGAACCATCCGATTTAAAAGAAAAAAAAGAATTTCGGGTTCTCTTCTTTTTCCATTTGGGAAATACCCATTTGTTTAAAAAAACCAAATTTTAGGGCTTGGGTTTTTCCACTTGGGAATTAAGAATTTTTTCTGCACTTGGAATCAGAGATCAATGCAAGTATTTTCAGTGCTGTAACTATGTCATGTTAGATATCGACGACTAATCTCTCATGCCCTTTGCTATGTGGGCAAATTACTTTCCAGCAACACATAGTTTGAATTTTTTTAATGCATTTTTTGAACTGTGATTACACCATGCTAAAATAGATCTTCTATATTCTACGACTACAAACCCCAACTTCCTTCACAATAGTTCCGACTGCTCTTAAGTCTGTGTGTACATTCTCATTTCGTGAAGAAATCACAGTCAGATTAGAGAATGGTTTTATCAAAGTTCGGACCTCTCTCTTGAGATCATCCCCAACAGTGAGAGCATATGTATTATCAAATGCAACCCGCAGGCTAAACCTCGACAAGTTGGTGTTTATTTCTATCATCAATGTATGTGGTAGACTATGAGATCTGGAAGTAGGAAACAAGTTTCATGAAGATATCATCGCAAGGGATTCGAATCAGATGTTTTATGGGTACCTCTCTCGCATAAATGTATGCCAAGTACAAAAATTTAGAAAATGCACACCAAGTGTTTGACAAAATTCTGAAATGACCAAGTGTTTGACAGAATTCTTAAATGAGAAAGGTAAGAAGATCAATGTGACCATCAACTTCAATCATTATCTTTTTATTTTTGTTATCTTCATTGATGGTAAATGTTTCCCTGTTAAATTTTGCATCTGTAGAGAAATTCACTCAGAGATCACAAAATCATTGCTTCAAATAATATATGTAAGAAAATAAAACTTTTAATTTTTTTATGAAAATGTACTCAGTGGTGTGATTGATGTTTACTTTGTAGGTTTGAATGTAGGATCAAGGAGAATGTAATGAAGATAAGATATTAATATAAGATATTTTTTATCCGGGCATGTGGTTCCGACGATACGTCTTATACTTGTATGCTTCTCCTTCAAGCCCCTGGGGTTGCTTGCACCTGCCATCTCCATCACCTATATAGGGGCTCCTTTGGCTAGTTTGGTTCTTATATTGTAGGTTTGATCAATTCAATTTGGGGCATCTTCATTGGCATAGTTCCATTTATACCTTGGAATTTTCAACACTAAAATCGCAAGGGAGGTTTCGTCATAGCTATGTAAAGTTTCTTAACATGTGGTCTATGACTATAATAAGAATGGATCTCTGATCAAAAAATGGCTCCATTCTCCTTATAACGTTATCTTCTTTCAAACACTCTAGAACATCTTAACAGGTGAAGTCTAGCCTCTGGAATTTTGTTAGCTTCTAGGATCTTGAACACTTACTCTTCTTCAAGGCCTTGATCTCGATAATTCTAGCAGAGGAAAAGACCAATGGGCATAATAGAAAACTTGTGACCAGAACCAACTTTACATTGAAAGAAATCAAAGTATCCTTGACATGGGTACGTAGGGTGTTGGCCTAAAATTTGTGAGGACCTAGATATAACCCACACAATCTATAGTTCTCAATGACATAAGTTGCATTGAAAATGTGAATTGGCCACCATTGGTCACAATACTAGACAAATTATTTTATGAGAAATCTATAGAAGTCAAGCCCTACATCCCCTCTTCTTCAATATAAGAAAATATAAATGCTTATAGTGAAATGATTCCATTAGATGTTCATGTTACTGCAAAATCTCGTACTTCTAAAGATAAAGTCCTAAATCTCAAGTGTAGATTTGGGGTAACTAATAGGGGGCCACTATCACCTCACCAACCCTCTTCTACACTTCTAGTTGGCTCTCTTCTGGCTCAAGGGGGCTTCCCTAGCGTAGGATTTCTAGGGTTTAGGGAAATGAGTTCCAAGGTGATTTTGAAGTAACCCTACAAAATCGTTTAAAGGAGTTTAAAAGGATATAATTTGATGGAAGGGTTGAATACTAGTGCCTTAGCCTACTACTATTTTTGGGGCATATGGGGTCAAATAAGGACCCAACCTTGAAAGGAAATGGTTGAATCTAGGGTGATATCTAGGGATGTCCACTACTAGCCCTAGAAGATCCTCCTAGTRCCCTAAAAAAAACTTCAAGAGTGAATTCAAGAGAAGGCACTCCACTAGTAACCTTCCAAAAGCAATGAAAAGAAGGGTTTTCTCAAGAAGATCTAAGAGAATGCACCCTCTCCACTATAAAAGTGCATTAGTGCATAAATTCATTCATGAACAATTTAACGAAGATAAGAGGAGACCACTTACTCAACTAACCTTTCATCCATCCAAAACCCTAGGCAATGAATCATCCAAGAAGAAGTAGAAGGAA
>JZKD02S1884542.1:353837-365280 GCA_000966675.3 Picea glauca
AAGCACAAGCTAATCTTGAACAACATCATTCCAATGTGGGGGAAAGCTAGTGCATGCTAGCTTTCCCCTTGGTGGAATGATGTTGTTCCAGATATGCTTATGCTTGTGCAAGATGAAAAGCTAGCACGTGTTAGCTTTCCCCCATGGTGTAATGATGTTATTTGAGATGTGCTTGTGTTTGTGCAAGACAAAAAGCTAGCATGCCCTAGATTTCCCCCATGGTGGGATGATGTTCGAGATGTGCTTGTGCTTGCTGCATGAAAGGGAAAGCTAACATGCACTAGCTTTCTCCCACTGTGGAATGATGTTGTTCAGGTGTGCTTGTGCAAGACAGAAAGCTAGCACGTGCTAGCTTTGCCCCACAATGGAATGATATTGTTCAAGATGCGCTTGTGCTTATGCAAGAAGAAAAGCTAGCACACTAGCTTTCCCCTATGGTGGAATTATGTTGCTTGAGATGCATTTGTGCTTGTGCAAGAGGGAAAGCTAACACACGCTAGATTTCCCCCAAGGTTGAATGATGTTGTTTGAGATGTGTTTGTACTTGTGCAAGAGGGAAAACTAGCACCACAAGCACAATCTAATCTTGAACATCATCATGCCAACGTGGGGGAAAGCTAGCACGTGATAGCTTTCCCCCTGGTGCAATGATGTTGTTCGAGATATGCTTGTGCTTGTGCAAGATGGAAATCTAGCATGCGTTAGCTTTCCCCCATGGTGTAATGATGTTATTCAAGATGCGCTTTTGTTTGTGCAAGATAGAAAACTAACATGCCCTAGATTTCCCCCATGGTGGGATGATGTTCGAGATGCACTTGTGCTTGCGTGAGAGGGAAAGATAGCATGCACTAGCTTTCTCCCACTGTGGAATGATGTTGTTCAGGTGTGCTTGTGATTGTGCAAGACAGAAAGCTAGCACATGCTAGCTTCCCCCCACAGTGGAATGATGTTATAGATGCGCTTGTGCTTTTGCAAGAGGTAAAGCTATCACTCACTAGCTTTACTTGATGGTGGAATGATGTTGTTTGAGATATGCCTGTGCTTCTACAAGAGAGAAACTAGCTTTACCCCACAGTGGAATGATGTTGTTTGAGATGCGCTTATGCTTGTTCAAGAGGGAAAGCTAGCATATGCTATCTTTCCCCCATGGTGGAATGATGTTGTTTGAGATGAGTTTGTGCTTGTGCAAGAGGGAAAGCTAGCATGCACTAGCTTTCCCATGGTTGGAATTATATTTTTTGAAATGCCCTTGTACTTGTGCAAGAGGGAAAGTTAGCATGCACTAGCTTTCCCCTTCGATAGAATGATGTTTTTTGAGATGTACTTGTGCTTGTGCAAGACAAAAAGCTAGCATAACATACGCTAGATTTCCCCCATGATGGAATGATGTTCGAGATGCATTTGTGCTTGTGCAAGAGGGAAAGCTAGCACATGCTAGTTTTCTCCCACAGTGGAATGATGTTGTTCAAGATACACTTGTACTTGTGCAAGAGGGAAAGCTAGCACGCACTAGCTTTCCCCCACAATGGAATGTTGTTGTTCGAGATGCGCTTGTACTTTTGCAAGAGGGAAATCTAGCATGTGCTAGTTTTCCTCCACGGTCGAATGATGTTTGAGATGCACTTGTGTTTGTGCAAGAGAGAAAACTAGCACACTGGAATGATGTTGTTTGATATGTGTTTGTGCTTGTACAAGAGGGAAAGTTAACATGTGCTAGCTTTCCCCCACAGTGGAATTATGTTCGAGATGCACTTCTGCTTGTGCCAGAGAGAAAGCTAGCATGCACTAGCCTTCCCCCATGGTGGAATGATGTTGTTCGAGATGTACTTGTGCTTATGCAAGAGAAAAAGCTAGCATGCACTAGCTTTTCCTGATAGTGGACTGTTGTTGTTTGAGAAATGCCCGTGCTTTTGCAAAACAAAAAAATAGCACGCGTTAGCTTTCCCCCACTGTGGAATGATATTGTTCAAGATGAACTTGTGCTTGTGAAGGACCGAAATCTAGCATGCACTAGATTTCCCTCACAGTTGAATGATGTTATTCGATATGCATTTGTGTTTGTGCAAGAGTGAAAGTCAACACGCGCTAGCTTTCCCCCATGTTGGAATGATGTTGTTCGAGATGTGCTTGTGTTTTTGTAAGAGAGAAAACTATCACCCAGTTGAGGGAATGCTACTCGAGATGCGTTTGCGCAAGAAAAAAATATAGCATGCGCTAGCTTTCCCCCATAGTGGAATGATGTTGTTCAAGATACGTTTTTTCTTAATAACATCATTCCACCGTGGGGGAAATCTAGCACATGCTTTCTTTCCCTCTTGCAAAAGCACAAGCACATATGGAATTACATCATTCCAATGTGGGTGAAAGATAGCATGTGTGATTTTTCCCTTTTGCACAAGCATAAACACATCAGCTAGCTTTTCCCCACAATGGAATGATGTTGTTCCAGATGTGTTTGTGCTTGTACAAAAGGGAAAATTCACACAGGCTAGCTTTCCCCCATAGTGGAATGATGTTTTTCCAGATGCGCTTGAGCTTTTGCAAGAGGGAAAGAAAGCATGCACTAGATTTCCCCCATGGTGGAATGATGTTGTTTGAGATGAACTTGTGTTTCTAGAAAAGGGAAAGCTAACATGCACCTAGCTTTCCACACAATAGAATGATGTTATTCAAGATGCGCTTGTGCTTGTGCAAGACGTAAAGCTAGAACACTCTAGCTTTCCATTACTATGGGATGATGTTGTTCGAGATGTACTTGTGATTGTGAAGGAGGGAAAGCTATACAAGAGGGAAAACTAACACACACTAGCTTTCCCCCACGGTGGAATGATGTTGTTTGAGATGCACTTGTGTTTGTGCACGACAAAAAACTCGCACACGATAACTTTTCCCCATGGTGGAATGATGTTGTTCAAGATGCATTTGTGCTTGTGCAAAAGGAAAAACTGGCATGCGCTAGCTTTATCCCATAGTGGAATGATGTTTGAGGTGCACTTGTGATTTTGCAAGAGGAAAATCTAGCACGCTCTAGCTTTCCCTGACTATGGAATGATGTTGTTTGAGATGTACCTCTACTTCTGCAAGAGGGAAACTAGATTTCCCCCTTAGCGGAATGGTGTTTTTTGATGGAATGATGTCTCTTGCATTTGTGCTTGTGCAAGAGGGAAAGATAACACGTGCCAACTTTCCCATGGGTGGAATTATATTTTTCAATATGTGCTTGTACTTGTGCAAGAGGGAAAGTTATCACGCACTAGCTTTCCACTTCAGTTGAATAATATTGTTCGAGATGTACTTGTGCTTATTGAAGATGAAAAGATAACACAGCATACACTAGCTTTCCCCCACATTGGAATGATGTTCAAGATGTGTTTATGCTTTTGCAAGAGGGAAAGCTAGCACATGTGCTAGCTTTCCCCCATGGTGGAATGATGTTGTTCAAGATATGCTTGTGCTTTTGCAAGAGGGAAAGCTATCATGCACTAGCTTCGAGATGCGCTTGTTCTTGTGCAAGAGGATAAGCTAGCAAGCACTAGATTTCCCCCATGGTGGAATGATGCTCGAGATGCATTTGTGTTTTTGTAAGAGGGAAATCTAGCATGCATGCTAGCTTTCCTCCATGGTGGAATGATATTTTTCGAGATGCATTTGTGCTATAGAGAAAGCTAACATGTGCTAGCTTTCCCCCATCGTGGAATGATCTTGTCCGAGATGTACTTGTTCTTGTGCAAGACGGAAAGTTAGCACACACTAGCTTTCTCCCATGGTGCAATGATGTTCGAGAAATGCCTATGCATGTGCAAGACAAAAAGAAAACATGATGGAATGATGTTGTTCGAGATGAACCTCTGCTTGTGAAGGAGGAAAAACTAGCACGCATTAGCTTTGCCACATGGTGGAATGATGTTATTCGATATGCATTTTTGTTTGTGCAAGAGGGAAAGCTAGCATGCGCTAGCTTTACCCCATGATAGAATGATGTTTGAGATGCGTTTTTGCAAGATGGAAAGCTAGCATGCGCTAGCTATCCCCCACAGTGGAATGATGTTGTTCCAAATGTGTTTGTGCTTGCGCAAAAGGGAAAGCTTGCACATACTAGCTTTCCCCCACAGTGGAATGATGTTGTTCGAGATGCGCTTGCACTTTTGCAAGTGGGAAAGAAAGTATGTGTTAGATTTTCCCCATGGTGGAATGATGTTGTTCGAGATGCACTTATGCTTCTGCAAGAGGGAAATATGTTGTTCGAGATGTGCTTGCATTTGTGCAATATGGAATGCTAGCACATGCTAGCTTTTCCTCATAGTGGAATGATGTTGTTCGAGATGCGTTTGTGTTTGTGCAAGACGGAAAGCTAGCACACACTAGCTTTCCAAAGGGTCGAATGATATTGTTCAATATGTACTTGTGTTTGTGCAAGGTGGAAAGCTAGCACATGGTGGAATGATGTTGTTTGAGAAGCGCTTGTGCTTGTGCAATATGGAAAACTAGCATGTGCTAGATTTCCCCCACGATGGAATGATGTTAGAGATGTGTTTGTATTTGTGCAAGAGGGAAAGTTAGCACATGTTAGTTTTCCCCAACAATGCAATGATGTTGTTCGAGATGCAGTTGTTCTTATGCAAGAGAGAAATCACTAGCTTTCCCCCACGGTGGAATGATGTTATTTGAGATGCTCTTGTGCTTTTGCAAGAGGAAAAGAGAGCGCACGCTATCTTTCCCCCACGTTGGAGTAATGTTGTTCAAGATGTGCTTGTGTTTGTGCAAGAGGGAAAGCTAGCACTCTTGAATGATGTTATTCAAGATGTGCTTGTGCTTGCGCAAGTTGGAAAGCTAGCACACGCTAGCTTTCCCCCACACTAGAATGATGTTCGAGATGCCCTTGTATTTGTACAAGAGGGAAATCTAGTACATGCTAGCTTCCCCCCATGGTGGAATGATAGTTTTCAAGATGTGCTTGTGCTTGTGCAAGAGGGAAAGGTAGCACACGCTAGCTTTCCCCCAAGGTGGAATGATGTTGTTCAAGATGTACTCGTTCTTATGCGAGATGAAAATCTAGCATGCGCTAGCTTCCCCCACGATGGAATGATGTTGTTCGCCAAATGATTGTGCTTATGTAAGATGGAAAGCTAGCACACGCTAACTTTCCTCCATAGTGGAATGATGTTTGATATGACCTTCTGCTTGTGAAGGAGGGAAAGCTAGCATGCACTATCTTTCCCCCACGATGGAATAATGTTATTCGATATGCGCTTGTGCTTGTGCTAGAGGGAAAGCTAGCATATTGGGATGCTACTATTTGAGATGTGCTTGTGCTTGTGCAAGAGGGAATGTTAACATACACTAGCTTTCCCCCATAGTGGAATGATGTTGTTCGAGATGTGTTTGTGCTTGTGCATGTGCAAGAGGGAAAGCTAAAACATGCTAACTTTCCACCACGATGGAATTTATTTAGTTCGAGATGCGTTTGTGCTTGTGTAGGAAGGAAATCTAGTATGCGCTAGCTTTCCACCATGGTGGAATGCTGTTGTTTGAGATGTGCTTGTGTTTGTGCAAGAGGGAGAACTAGTACATATTAGCTTTCCCCCTTAGTGGAATGATGTTCAAGATGCACTTGTGCTTGTGCATGAGGGAAATATATAATGAACTAGATTTCCCCCTCAATGAAATGATGTTGTTCAAGATGCACTTGTGCAAGAGGCAAAGCTAGCATGCACTAGCTTTCCCCCACAGTGGAATAATGTTCGAGATGTACTTTTTCTTTTTCAAGATGAAAAGATAGCATGATTTAGCTTTCTGCCACCATGGAATGATGTTGTTTGAGAAGCACTTGTGCTCATGTAAGATGCAAAGCTAACATGCGCTATCTTTTCTTCACGATGGAATTATGTTTTTCGAGATGAACTTGTACTTGTGAAGGAGGGAAAGCTAACACACACTAACTTTCCCCCATGGTGGAATGATGATATTCGATATGCGCTTATGCTTGTGCAATAGGGAAAGATAGCACACACTATGTTCCCCCCATGATGGAATGATGTTCAAGATGCACTTTTGTTTGTGCAAGAGGGAAAACCATTACACATTAGCTTTCCTCCACAATTGAATGATGTTGTTCGAGATGCATTTGTGCTTGTGCAAGAGGAAAAACTATCATGCACTAGCTTTCCCCCATGGTGGAATGATGTTATTCGAGATGCACTTGTGCTTGTGCAAGATGGAACACTAGTACGCACTAGCTTTTCCCCATGTTGGAATGATGTTGGAGATGTGCTTGTGTTTGTGCAAGAGGGAAATCTAACAGATGCTAGCTAACACAAGAGGGAAATCTAACACTAGTGGATACATGTTGTTCGAGTTTCATTTGTGTTTGTGCAAGAGGGAAATCTAACACATGCTAGCTTTCCTCCATAGTGGAATGATGTTTGAGATGCACTTGTGCTTGTGCAAGAGGGAAATCTATCACACACTAGCTTTCTAGTGGGTGGAATGATATTTTTTGAGATGCACTATCTTTCCCCCACAGTGGAATGATATTGTTCAAGATGTACTTGTGCTTGTGCAAGGAAGAAAGCTAGCACGTGGTGGAATGATGTTGTTTGAGAAGTGCTTGTGCTTGTGCAATATGGAAAACTATCAGGTGCTAGCTTTCCCCCACGATGGAATGATGTTAGAGATCCATTTGTGTTTGTGCAAGAGGGAAAACTAACACATGTTAGCTTTCCCCCACAATGCAATGATGTTGTTCGAGATGTAGTTGTGCTTATGCAAGAGGGAAATCACTAGCTTTCCCCCATGGTGGAATGATGTTGTTTGAGATGCGTTTGTGCTTTTGGAAGAGGAAAAGCTAGCACACGCTAGCTTTCCCCCACAGTGGAATAATGTTGTTTGAGATGCGCTTATGTTTGTGCATGAGGGAAAGCTAGCACTCTTGAATGATGTTATTCGAGATGTGCTTGTGCTTGCGCAAGTGGGAAAGCTAGCACACACTAGCTTCCCCTATGATAGAATGATGTTGTTCGAGAAGTGCTTGTGCTTGTGTAAGACAAAAAGCTAGCATGTGCTAACTTTCCTCCACAGTGGAATGATGTTCAAGATGAACTCGTGCTTGTGAAGGAGGGAAAGCTAGCATGCACTAGCTTTCCCCCATGATGGAATGATGTTATTCGATATGCGCTTGTGCTTGTGCTAGAGGAAAAGCTAGTATACTGGGATGATGTTGTTCGAGATGTACTTGTGCTTGTGAAAGAGGGAAATCTAACATACAGTAGCTTTCCCCCACAGTGGAATGATGTTGTTCGAGATGTGTTTGTGCTTGTGCATGTGCAAGAGGGAAAGCTGGCACACACTAGATTTCCCCCTTGGTGGAATGATGTCACTTGGTGCAAGAGGGAAAGATAACACGCACCAACATTCCCATGGGTGGAATTATATTTTTTGAGATGCGCTTGTACTTGTGCAAGAGGGAAAGTTAGCATGCACTAGCTTTCCCCTTCAATGGAATAATATTGTTTGAGATGTACTTGTGCTTATGCAAGATGGAAAGCTAGCACAACATGCACTAGCTTTCCCCCGTGGTGGAATGATGTTCGAGATGTACTTTTTTTTTTGCAAGATGAAAAGCTAGCATGCTTTAGCTTTTCACCATGGTGGAATGATGTTGTTCGAGAAGCACTTGTGCTCATGCAAGGCAGAAAGCTAACATGCACTATATTTCCCTCACGATGGAATGATGTTGTTCGAGATGAACTTGTACTTGTGAAGGAGGGAAAGCTAGCACATGCTAAATTTCCCCCATGGTGGAATGATGATATTCGATATGCGCTTATGCTTGTGCAAGAGGGAAAGCTAGCACACACTATCTTCCTCCCATGATGGAATGATGTTTGAGATGCACTTGTGCTTGTGCAAGAGGGAAAACCATTACACGTTAGGTTTCCTCCATAATGGAATGATGTTGTTTGAGATGTGTTTGTGCTTGTGCAAGAGGAAAAACTAGCACACACTAGCTTTTCCCCATGGTGGAATGATGTTATTCGAGATGTGCTTGTTCTTGTGCAAGATGGAAAACTAGTACGTGCTAGCTTTTCCCCATGGTGGAATGATGTTCAAGATGCGCTTGTGCTTGTGCATGAGGGAAATCTAACACACGCTAGCTAACACAAGAGGGAAATCTAACACTAGTGGATACATGTTGTTCGAGTTGCATTTGTGTTTGTGCAAGAGGGAAATCTAACACACGCTAGCTTTCCTCCATAGTGGAATGATGTTTGAGATGCACTTGTTCTTGTGCAAGAGGGAAATCTAACACACACTGGATTTTTTCTACAATAGAATGATCCTATTCGAGATGTGCTTGTGCTTCTGCAAGAGTGAAAGTGAGCTCACATCGAATTTCCTCCATGGTGGAATGATGTTGTTTGAGATGCATTTGTGCTTGTGCTAGAGGGAAATCTAGCATGTGCTAGCTTTCCTCCATAGTGAAATGATGTTGTTAGAGATGCACTTGTGCTTGTGCAAGAGGGAAAGTTAACACGTGTTAGCTTTTTTCCATGGTGGTATGATGTTGTTTGAGATGTGTTGTTCTTGTACAAGAGGGAAAGTTAGCATGCAATAGCTTTCCTTCATGGTGGAATGATGTTGTTCGAGATGTGCTTGTGCTTTTGCAAGAGGGAAAGCTAACATGTGCTAGCTTTTCTCCATAGTGGAAATATGTTGTTCGAAATGTGCTTTTGCTTGTGCTAGAAGGAAAACTGATTGGTACAAGTATTATTTCATTGTGAAATGTTGTTGTTTTTGTGCTAGAAGAAAATCTTTCTTTCACAATGCAATGATGTTGTTGGCAATGTGTTGGAAGGAAAATTAGGGGCTAGTTTTCCTTCATGGTGCAGTATTGTTGTTGACAATATGCTTGTGTTTATGTTATAAGGAAAACCAAGGGAAAAGTAGCAGATGCTATCTTTCCCTCATGAGTAATATATTTCTTGGCAATGCACTTGTGCTTATACTAGAAGGAAAGATGGCACATGTTAGCTTTCCTTCATAATGTAATTTTGTTGTTGGTAATGCGCTTGTGGTTATGCCATAATGACAACTAGTGTGTGTTATCTTTCTTTGATAGTGGAATATTGTTCTTGGGATTACGTTGTTGTTTGCACAAGAAGAAAAACTAGCATGTTCTAGAATTCTTTCATGATGCAGTGTTGTTGGTAATTCACTTGTGCTTGTGCTAGAAGCAAAGCTAGCTTGGTCTAGCTTTGCTTCATTGTGCAATGTTGTTGTTCTTGTGCTAAAAGGAAAGTTTTTCTCGATAGTGCAATGTTGTTGTTGGCAAAGTGTTAGAAGGAACACTTGTAGGTGCTATGTTTCTTTCATGGTGAAATATTGTTGTTGGCATTGTTCTTGTACTTCTGCTAGAAGGAAAACTAACATGTGTTAGCTTTCTTTCATGGTGCAATATTGTTGTTGGAAATCCACCTCTATTTATGCTAGAATGAACTCTAGTAGGTGCTATCTTTTCTTTACGATGCAATGTATTTCTTGGAAATGCACTTGTTCTTATACTAGAAGGAATGCTAGCATGTGATAGATTTCATTTGTGTTTGTATTAGAAGGAAAACTAACATGTGCTAGCTTTCATTCACATTGCAATGTTGTTGTTAGCAATGCCCTTGTGATTGTGCTAGAAGGAAATCTAACATGCATTAACTTACCTTCACAGTGGAATATTATTGTTGGAAATGCACCTGTGCTTGTGCAAGAAGGAAAGCTAACAGATGCTATCTTTCCTTCACGGTGCAATGTTGTTGGTGGCAATGCACTTGTGATGGTGCTAGACAAAAAACAAACATGCACTAGCTTTCCTTCATTGTGCATTGTTGTGGGAAATGTTATTGTTCTTGTGCCAGAAAGAAAGTTTTCTTCACAGTGCAATGTTTTTATTGGAAATCCGCTTGTGCTTATGCTAGAGGAAAGATATCACTTGCTAGCTTTCCTTCATGATGCAATGTATTTCTTGGCAATGCATTTGTGCTTGTAATAGAAGGAAAGATAGCATGTGTTAGCTTTCCTTTATAGTGCAATGTTTTTTTTGGCAAAACACTTGTGCTTGTCCTAGAAGGAAGGCTAGCGGGTGCTATCTTTCCTTAATGGTGGAATGTTGGTGGAAATGCACCGATGCTTGTGCAAGTATAGTAGGAACTAACTTTCCTTCATGTTGCATTGTTGATGATTGCAACTATGAGAGACATTCTCCAGGACACAAACCTGAGAGAGAGCCCCTGAGAGGGGTGTGTGGTTCCTATCTGAGACAGAGATAGAATGTAGAGATGGCCTCCTCCTTACAAATCATTGAGAAGAACTCCAGATGATTCTCCTTTGTAACGTAGTGAGAAAAGAGATATGCAGAGTTGGACGTGCATGTGGCTGAGCACAAGGTGAACATGTGAAATCCCAAAGTGTTGGGTGCATTGTCATGAGACAGAGATGAAGATGATGTATTAGCCCCCTTTGAGTAGAGAGTTGATGATGAAATTCCAGATGAATCTCCCGTGTAATGTAGTGGGAAAGAAGATCTGTTGAGTGGACTTGCCTGTGGATGAGCACAGGTGAACGTGATCCTAGTGGTTGAGCACTAGTGAGAAGTGGTTCTTGTGTGTAATGCAGTGAGCCAGAGATATGGACATTCCTATGGATGTGCCCTTAGTGGCTGAGAACTAGTGGGTGTATGAGATCCATTTTTATATTGTTCCAGAGTCAGACCTACCTGCAACCCTAATTGTAATATAAATGGTACAGGTCGGCCCCACCTTAATGTAATTGATAATTAATGTAAAAGATAATTAATCTGGTTAATATTAATTATATTATGAGATAGAGAGGTCATCCCTGTTGTGCCAATTGACACTTTTGTTGATAGGTCAAGTCTAATATAAGTAAAGGTAAATTCCGCATTGAGGAATCATATCTTTTGTGTGAGTTTGGAAATTTCAATAGGTACATCTTCTTGGGAAAAGTGCGCACCTCTCTTGGACCCTAGTCTTCTAGGGTTTGCAGGCACCGTCTTGTGTGCTAGGTTTTCTTGGTGGTGAAGGTCTTTCTCTTGAAGAATATAACAAAGGATTTGGTTGGGTTTTCTTCCCTTGTTGAGAAGGGTTTCCCAGGATACTTCTTGTGTTCTTGTGCACAGTGTTTCTTCTTGTGATCTTGGTTGGTGCAACATTATTGGCTATGGTTAATTTAAATGCAAAAAAGGAATGAACTTCATGCTTAACCTTGTCTATTGAAAAAGAAACAGATGTTGGCAATGTTGTTGGCAATGTGCTTGTACTAATGATAGAAAGAAAGCTAGTATGCATTAGTTTTCCTTCATTGTGCAATTTTGTTGTGGGCAATGTCGTTGATCTTGTGCTAGAAAGAAAGTTTTCCTCCACCGTGCAATGTTGTT
>JZKD02S1884542.1:372684-387017 GCA_000966675.3 Picea glauca
AACCTCATCAATGTCTTCACCATAGACTTATGTTTTGATAACCACAAATTACCATTTTTCCCATCTCTGTGTAATTTTATGCAGCTAACATCATGAAGGTGGGTAATACTTTCGTGAGAATGGGGGTAGGAAAGTTGTTAGAATTATTTTTTCGGTCGAAGTTTTGATATTTTCGGCCAAAAACGTAGACTTTTTGGAAGAAACTTTCCATGTCAAATCAAACGACGCATGAACGAAATTCTTGGATTTCGTGTAAAAAAAATGATAGGAGAATTTTTTTTCTCTGGAAGCAGAAAGTTCGGTCGAAAATGTTTTTCAGCCAAAATAACTTTTGGCTCAAAGATATTTCAACCAAAAGCATACATTATATATGACCATCCTTCCATTACATTGTTACTTTATAGACATTGCAGGTGATCGTTGGTGGACTAGTGAGCGTTGGCATTGGTGGAAATGTTGATGTAGGGTGTTGGTGGAAATGTTGGCATAAGGTGTTGGTGTCAAATACAAAAGAAAAATACACATAATTTTTAGAGTTTTACAAATATTTGTTATATTTTCTTGTTTAAATTTATGGAAAGTTATAGTATTTGACTCTGTTCCATTCGGATATGGGCTCTGTCTAAATGGAATATAGTCCATAATTGATCCACCAATTTAGAACTCTATATATGATCTCCAATATGTCCATAGACTCCTCCATGAACTTATACATGGGTGATAAATCATAATGGTATGAATTTAAGATTATACAATTTTCATACACCAAATATTTATTATGTATTATCCAAATCTTTAGCCAATCCACCAAAGAGTCCAATATGTCCATAGACTCCTCCATGAACTTGCATGTGATTGATAGTTTATTTGCTATTTATAGATAGTTATTGGACAACACATAGTTGGTTTTTTAGGGAGATCATAATGTTTTTCCTCATTTGTTTCCACATTTGGCAATGTGTCCTCCCTCTTTAGAAATGAAATCCCTCTTTAATTACAGTGATTTAAATTCCTGGCAACATTATGTGGCTCTCTTAAGTGATTAATGTGTATTGATTGGGTATTTCGTGGCCCTCTTAAGTGATTGTTGTGGAAAATTTCTACTTGTTATTGCGAGCATTTCTATTGGATCTTGATGTATTTGTAATGCCATTTTTCATGTTTTTCAGGGAAGAGTTGATTTGTTTCTCACATGTAGATGAGAACGAGGGTTTGGTTTCCACAAATATTGTGATTAGTGGAAAGAGGATACATAGGTCATTATTTTTAGGAAGAAACCCTAGCTAAACCTAGATGTCCACACATAGAATTGGAGTTGTGGGTTGAGTGTCTGGATATGTGGGGTGGAAAAATCAATTGTTGAAGGGATGATCCATAAGGAGATCACTCGGGGTTAACGAATTCTAGCTGATAGAGGTTTCTTGCTTCCAAGGAAAAGGAAGTAGAGTCGATTTGAAGTTAATCTATGAGGACGAGGCCATATGGTGAAGGTCGCATGTGAGATTTAGTAATTCTCTAGTTTCGTAAGCCGTGAGGAGGAAGCCACAGAGGTTGAATCTAGAGAAAAGTGTTGGAGAAGAGAGGGAATCAAAAAGGGTTTTCCACAATTTTGAGAAGATGTTCACATAGATTTCACCCACAGTCAAGAGGAAGGAGAAGGTTGTGCAAAGGACAAGGAGGCCTATAGAAAGTCCATATTATTTTTTGAAATTGTTTGTTCTCATCCCCTGAGTTGTGAGTCATGTGCAGGAGGCTATAGAGGTTGAGTTCAAACGCCCTGGTTTGTGAGTTGTGCAGAGGAGGATAAAAATCCTACTCTAGTGGAGGATGAAAACGAATTTGTTCATAGCTGATTTCTTGTAGGCATAAACCCTTATGGAGGCCACAGAAGCCAATTACTAGATTCTAGTGTGTATAAATATACAATCCAAGGTGGAGCACTAAAAGTGTCCAAGGCTAGTGTTCTAGCCACAACAATCCCCCTTTTTTCTTTTTTCTTTTACAAGCGAAAGGAAAAGGGTCCCCTACTAAAATTTCAATCCTATTGCCTAATCCTCTACTGCTTGATCCTAATGTTATGTCTTTCCCTACTTTGACGGAGTTTGACGTTTTATATTGTTGGATGATTTTTGTTTATTGGTGTTGATTATTCCTTTCTATCTAATGATTTCAGATGAATTCATGATTCTTATTGACCTATGATGTTGTGTTGATATTTGTTTCAACTATTCATTGATTTCGAAGTGTTTGTTGATACTATGTGGCTAGAAGGTCTGATGTTCTATTGCATGTCCTGGATGAGGTTGTGCCTAATTATTTTTTGATTGACTAATTCAAATTATGCATCCTCTTTCTAACATGTTATGTTGCATGACTTCATACTATGTTCTCTCGCATACAAATCCTACTCTTTTATTTTGAATTATCATATATAGTCTTAATACACTCACCTACAGTCATCATGTTATATTTCAATAAACCTAACACTCTATCATAATTTTTTTAAAGGAAGGGAATACATTGTTTATTGTATTATCTAGTCTTCCTTGATTCCATGGTTGATCTCCTTCTTTTGTTTTGCAGGATAAGCTTTGCAGAGACACTTTGTTCGCATGACCACTCCAACATTGAGAGGCATGTGGGAAATATGTTGATCCTTTTCTAGAAACTTGAATTTGATCCTTACCGAGATTCCCCTTTTCCTCTTTCCCCGAGGTATTGAGCTTCCAAGGCTATTGGATCCACCTTTTCTACATACATGTCCCCAAGCCTCTTCAAATTGATCTCTACCAAATTCTTCTTTTCGACTTCCCTCTCTCCCAAAAACTATTCCCAAGGATGTTACACATTATTTTGGTCACCTCAGTGATCAACTGACACCATGTTCTCATGTTCCCTGAAAATATTAAAAGAGACTTTCTCCATGAGAAAAGTGGTTTTCTTTTCCTCTTTCAAAAACCATAACAGGGAGAGTTGTCGCACTTTGTTGTATGCATGGGGTGTGACGATGCCTGATATTTTCACTCTACACCAAAACCGGACTGTGACATCGTCACATGCTCCTTGAACATAGGGTGTGACGATGCTTAAGCAAAGGAAAAATTCAAAATTCATGAATGTTTTAGAAGGGAATCTTCTAGAAGATGAGGTGGACTCTCATCGGTTTAGATCTTACTCACTTCTCTGATTTAGTGGGATCATCCTAATCTCCTTATACATCTCTCTTTCACCCTATATAAAGAGGTATACCTCATGGAAAAGGCTAAGGTTGAATAGGATAAGGCTTGGATATGCATGGAGAGTTCTACTACAGATTATGCTTGAGAGCTTTCCCTTAGTTCTCTCAGTTAGATTGTGGATCTTCTTCATCAAAGGCATTGAAGAAAAGTGTGTGTGTTGGAGAAAAGTACCACTAAAAGGGGAACTTGCAAAATCAAGGCATGGGTTATATTCTCCACTTTCCAGTTAATATAATGCAATAATGAATTTCTTCCCTATAAAAGTGTCTTAACTTTTTATGTAAACTCCTTGATCTTATACATAGAGTTCATTGGAATATATAGATCTTTTTTCCCTGTCTCTTTGTTGGTTGTTCTTCTTGAAACAGGTTCACCATCTCACAAACTCAAAGAAGGATCTACAAGGATGACACTAGCGAGGATCAAGTGTCGTTTAAAAGGTATCTCACTTGTACCTCTCTAAACTAGTTTATATGACAATGAAGTTTAAGGTGAAGTATGCATTTTGTCTTGTTTTGTTCTAGTTTCCCGTGGAAGTTAAGAATATTTTTTGTGTTCGCACTTACTGACTAGTCTGATAACAAAATTGGCAACCATACTGGGGATATGACCTTTTTTGATTTTTTTCCTAGATTATTTTCTTTTAGCATGTCTTATTTTCATTAATGTCATTCTCTGAGTCTATGGGTTATCCATATTGACTCCCTGCATCTTAAGGTTCAGTGAAAAGTTTTTTCTTTCTTCCCATTTTTATTTATTTTCATAGATTGTCGCACTATACCCTATTGATAGCCCATGATGATCCTTTGACGTTGCACTCTACTGGTGCATACTAGTGTGATGACATTTTGGTGTACCTTATTGGCATCTTGTGATGACCCTAGATTGTCGCACTGTGATCCATTGCAACCTAAGATGATTCCTCTAGGAATTGTTGGGCGATAGCCATTTTTATTTTTTCTACCCAGTTTTGCCTCTATTGCCTAGGATGAAATTCTTACACTAGTGAATGATTGTTTTATAACTTTGAAGCCTACATTTGGTTGATTTTCGGAAATTGAAAGTGTTTTTTGTAATATTTGCAAGTTTTTCTTTTTGTTTCTTGTCACAAGGATATAATCTCGAGATCTTGGTTCTGAGTGCTTGTTTGACAAGGAGTCTTTGACTTATTTGGAGTTTTGGATTGTTTTTAATTTCTGGATTGTTAATTGATTGAGATACATTTTTTCTTTGTATTTGACAAAATTTTTTCTTATCATTTACTTTTTTTCTACATTTTGAGTTTGATTTGGGAATAGTGTTGAGAATGTGCTAGTTTTCTTGGATTACGCTTTCTTTTCTTCATTATATCTATCATCCGATTTGAGAAAGAAAGAACTAAATTCATTCTTCTTTTGGTAGTCTTTAGAAGAAAATTGTTACATTCAAATATTTTTAAAAAGAGAAAAATTGGAAAAATTTGTAGTTTTATATTAGTTGGAATCTTTTTCATTCTGATTCACGTACTAGCAACATACCTTTAATTTAGAAAACACCTCCTGGTTATGAAAATTCCAGGGTGGGTATTTTAAAATATTCAACGTTAATAGGTACATTTCCTATTCCACCACCCGATATTCTTCCTCCTTTGTTGCCTTGATTAATATGATATCGAATTTTGTTGGTGAAATCCCTGAGTCTTACGACCCATGGATAGTGTTGGGGTAAGAAAAACGTGTAATTATTCTCCTTGTTACTTTGTTTTATGATACATTATTTGTTGACATTTCTATTAGTTTGAAGTAATTAGCGAAGAAAATGATTAAAAATATCGTAGGAAATAATATTAAATGATATTAGATATTTTCTAATCTTTGGCTTGAATTGTTTTGATTTTATGCAGAAATGGACAATTGTTGTTAACTGAGGATAATTAAGAATATCATGAAGATGCATAGACCATTTAAGATTGAAGAGATCAGGCACAAAACAATTCAATGTAAAATTGACCTTTTATCTTGTAATCTTCATAAATAGTAAAAATGATCCTGAGGATCTCTCGATCCTCATGATGACTTAATTTACTTGTCTCATTGTAATATATAAAGAAGAGTGAACAACATAGATATATACCATAATTTAGATTTCTTGATTCTTGACACTTTGTACAACAATCCCATTGTAAATGACTTATTAATTATGGAATTAATTGAAGCTTCAAGCGTTTTGATCATTTCCACGTACTGAGTTTCTCATAATAGTATCTTCTAAAGACCATGGGCCCATTCGACAAGAGCTACTATCTTATCTGTAATTTTATTGATTCTATAATAATTTTGTGATTTGATATTTTCTTCAACAATTAGTATAGATTCATTGATGTGTTGCTTTCTTATGAATTGGTTGTGTTATTCTATTTGCAGAAAATAAATTATCGATTGTTGTTCCAATATCGATTGCTGTCAATTTATTGTTTGTGGATTCTTTTTGTTAAGTTTGCATTTGTTTTTCCTTTTATTAAATTCACATTTGTTGTTCCTTTCATTAAATTTGCATTTTTTTTTCTTTATTAAATATCAATAGATCATTGTTCCTTACTAATAGATTAATTAATTATTGAGAGATTGATTCATTAGTGTTTTTGTATATTAAATTGTTGTTTCTTGAATAAATGAATGAGTTCAATAATTAATTGATGTTTTATTTCATGGTGTGTTATTGCTCAGAATTTATTTTCTGTTGATTGAGTTATTAGTTTTAGAGTTTGCAGTTAATGTGTGAAGAACTTAATTATTACAATAATTTAGATAGACCCAGATTTGTTGTAACTAAACTATATACACGATTTAATCCTCTACAAATTATGTACATAAATTTTGCTGACAATATTGAGAGAAAAGACAAATCCTTGGTTGATAAAATTAAAGTCAGACTAAGATTTTTTTAGGACATATTTAGAGCGCAACATTTTGGCATCGTTTTCAGGGAGATTGTCATGGATAGTATAGGTTGCATCTTTGAAAGGACGAGGTATTGGAAATGGAAGGTAAGAACCTACGCAGGCAACAAGTAAAATGATTGTGCCAAGACCTACCTTCATCTGATGCATAGAGGTTACATAGGTGCATAGAAGTTGTGTCGATGTGTATGACTATGAAGAAAGAAAATGGAAAAAAAAAAACCTTACCAAAAACAACAAAATCACAGGGCCCAGTGCTCCCTAGAAGGAGCCCTTTTATAGACGAAATTATCCGAAAATATAAATCTCAAGCCTCGAATGGACTTCAAAAAGGTTCTACCTTAGTCCCTCAAGCAACAAACTCACCAACTGTAGCTTACGTTGAGGTTCATAGAGGAACTGAAGGAACTGAACATAGTTTCCAAAATATACACACTCCACTTTTCAGTCCTTTAGGTGAGGGAAATTCTTGTAATTTGAGAGAAGGAGAAGGGGAGACCAGTGGAATTGTTGAGGAAAACCCCAAATCAACTAAATTTGGATCTCCTGTGATTATGGAAGGAGAAGGAACACCTGAAATTCTAGACATAGGTAGCGTAGACAAATCTTCTAAGGGACCAAGTAGTCATCCACCCCGAGTAGAACACCCAGACCAAGAAATCCCTAAGGGTTATTGCCACATTTTTGACCAAATGGCACATCAAAATCAACCACAACCCCAAAATTCCACTTTGGAATATCCTATATCTGATTCGATTGCTAATGCCCCAATAAAATCCATTCCACTACATAATCTTCCAACCTTCAATGGATTGATCTCAGAGGAACTTGATGCGTTCCTATTCAAATTTTATGTCATGTGTAGAGGATATGACTATACCTTCAAACCCCAGAAACTAAAGTTATTTCCTTCCACTTTGAAAGCATCATATTTATGATGGTTTATGGGACTAAGGGGAGGAACTATAAATTCATGGGATGAAATGAAACAAGCTTTCCTTATGAAATATCAAGACTACTATAGAGCCAGGGATTTAAGGATGAAATATTTAAAATGATTGAAAAAGAAAATTGAACACTAGAATAATATATTAAAAGATTTCAATATAACCTGCAAAGATCACCTTATTGTACACTACCAAGTGCGGTACTTAAAGAAAATATAATAAAAGGTATGAAGGATGAAAGGGTAGAGGCATTGAATTTAATGGGAAAAGGATATATTTATCAAGAAACGTATGATGAAATTGTCCAATTGTGTATCAGGTGCTCATGTGGTAGTACACAAACCATATTGGGAATACAAGGCCCCATCAGAAGAAGTCACAACATTACAAGTGGAAGTGTCACCTGAGCAGAAATTGGAAATATTTTAGAAAATTTTAAAACTAACATTTTAGGTACTTTGACTACACAATTAGATGTTCTGTAGGCTAAACAAAGACAAGAGGAGGCATAACATTTGTTGGTTTTATTTTTTCATAGTGTAGGAAGAAGCATAGTCCAAGGGAGTGTCCCCTAGACATGGTTTGAACCTGTGCTATCTATGCTAAAGATCATGTGATAGAACAATGCCCATCACTCCCATGACTAAATGTCATCTTTAAAGAAGTAGAAGAAGAAACAAAACCGATATATTTGATGTCTCAATGTCATCAATGGATAACACACCCCCTAGGTACGCTACATGATCCTTCTTATTTCTTTCATGGACAATATAATCAGCAACACAATCCTGAAAACACATGGTAGGGCCAACCATTTTATAATCCTACCTGGCAGTCCCAACAATATCCTACTGCACCCTGGACAAACCAACTAGTTTCCACTCCTACTTGGCCTAACTTGCAACACTCTACCCTGTTTTGGTAGAATTCAAATAATAGCCCCTATCCTTTACAGTGGACTAGCATAGCTACCCAAGCCCCCAACTAGACTAAAAAATGGAAGTGCCCCATGGGACTACCAATCAACCTATGGGAATGGTTCCTCAAGCTCAACCCACTTTACAAGATCCACTTCAATTGCCCCAAAATCCCTGACTTGAAATGCACCCTCAGCTACCATCTCAACCCAACCTGAATCCTAATAACAGACCAGTCCAACTCATGCAAATTGTTGAAAATTTGGAGGATGAAACAAACTTTTTAGGATGAAATGAACTTCGGTGAAGGTCAGGGCCTGTAATTTCTCATGAGGAAAGTTACATTCATAAAAAACAGGAGAACGAGAATGATAGAAAACCAACAATAAAACCATCGACTATAGTTATAACAGAAGAAACACAGTCATGCAACAAAATCTTGATAAAGACGTAATCTTTCCTCCCCCATTTCCATAAAGTCTAATGATAGAAAAACTAGTTGTATATCCCAACTTTGATATCGCCAGGGAACTAAAAAATATGTGTTAAAATCACACTCCTACATCATTTACAAGATATTCCTATTTATGGGAAAACAATTAAATAATTATGTGGGAAGAAGCTCGGAAGGAAAATCAAGAATCCATCAATTGTTCATGTGGTAGGAACTTTGTCCAATCTTATTCTAGGAACACAAGAGCTAGTTAGATACGGAGACCCAGGAAATCCCATGGTAACAATTCAGATACAAGGTTCTTTTTTTCCAAATACACTGGTGGATTTGGGAGAAGCCATCAATATTCTTACCACCGAGACCTGTAATTTCCTGGGTATCACCTCCTTCAAACCTACTTCAACTATGTGGTTGATAGATCAGTGATTAAACCAGTAGGCACATTACAAGACATAGTAGTATCGGTCGACTCTTGGGAGTACCAAGATGATTTCTTATTTATCAGCCCAAGAGGTAGACTAGATGGACACTCGTTAATATTAGGGCGACCATGGTTAGCAACAACATATGCATACATACAATGTCACACAAGAAACATGACGATTGTTAGAGGAAGTGTTATAAATAACCTTATCTTGTATCCTCCAGCTAAACCAAGTCTTCTTGTCATGCATCAATAGTTTCATCCACCTAGAGATCCAAAAGAAAACTTACACCCTCCTCTCGCACTATAAGAAGGTATTGGGCTCAAAAACCAACTAGAATATGATGTGATCAACAACTTCATTAACAACCCAACTGTTATAGGAAACCCAACATGTCAAATGCTAAAAGTCTTTTTAGATAATGAAGCATAGGGAGACCCCTTGGAATAATTGATGGAGCAACAAATTCCCACTACTATTTTCCATAACAACATTGTAGTTGAAATCGCACCAGGAAGATTTATGAATATTAACGCCAATTTGAATGACCAAGAAAAGAAAAAAATAATCCAGATCCTTTCTAAATACCAACAAGATTTTTCTTGGGAGTATCCCGAAATGAATGGCATTGATGCCTAACTATGTACACATCATATCTATAATGAAAAATATACCTGACCCATCCAACATCCCCAACGAATATTAAACCCTCATCTCAAGGACATTGTCAAAGAATAATTACAAAAACTGTTGGATGTAGATTTCATATAGCCTATTTCAGACAGTCACTGGGTCTCCCCACTGGTAATTGTCCCTAAAAATTATGGTAAGTGGAGAATCTGTGTAGACTAGAGAGAACTCAATAAATCTACCTAGAAGGACAATTTTCCGCTACCTTTCATTGCTTAGGTCCTTGATACTTTAGCAGGGAAGCAAGTTTTCTCCTTCCTAGAGGGATTTAGCGGTTATAATCAAATTCAGATTGCTCTCAAAGACCAATATAAAACTACATTTACATGTCCTTGGGGTAACTTTGAATATAGAGTATTTCCCTTTGGTTTGTGTAATGCTCTAGCTACACTCCAGAGATCTATTTTAATCATATTTTATGATTTAGTTAATGAAGGACTTGAAGCTTTCATGGACGATTTTACCCCTTATGGCACTGACTTTGATAAGGCTTTAAGCAATCTGGAGAAGGTAATGGAACAATGCATTGCTACCAAGCTATGTTTGATTCATGAGAAAGTCATATGATGATGGCTGAAGGTGTGGTACTAGGGCACTATGTTTCTGCAGATGGAATCAAGGTAGACCCAGCAAAGATATAGGTAATCCTTAAATTTTCTACACCTCATACACAAACTGAGGTACATAGTTTCCTTGGCTGTGGAGAATATTATCGTAGATTCATAAAAATTGTTTCAAGAATAGTTTCACCTTTACATGATTCAACTGGTAATGTGGGGTTTCATTGGTGTGATAAGTGTGATGTTGTATTTGCAGAGCTTAAGTGTGATAAGTTACCATTTCACATCTCTTTAGACACATCGTATGTCACTATAGGCACCTTCCTTGGATAGGAATAAGACAAGAAAACTTATGTTATTTACTTTATTAGCAAAAATATTACCCATGTCGATTTAAATTACATAGTAATAGAAAAAGAATTTTTAGATCTTATACATGCTATTAATAAATTTTGACACTACATAACAAGCTATATAGTGTTTCTATATATTGATCACTCTGCTATTAGATACTTATCCAACAAACCAATTGCTAATTGACGGGTTACTCAATGGTTGTTTCTTTTGCAGTAATTCGACATCACCATTAAGGATCGGCTGGGAGAGAAAATCTTGTTGCATATATTTTGTCTTGTATACCCAAGACAAATAACTCGTTGGGAGCTGAAGACCAATTTCCAGATGAGCATTTGTTTGTTTTGACTATTCAAATGCCTTGGTATGTTGATGTGGTGAATTATCTGACTGTTTGGAAATTTCCAGCGCACCTATCATCAAGAGAAAGGAAATTGATTTTTCAGCACAGTTCATGGTTCACTTGGATTGGTGGATATCTCTTTCACATTGGATATTGTATTCAGATTCAGATGTGTATCAGATAGGATGAATTTCATGATGTATTGAAGGTATGTCACGATGAGTCCTGTGGCAGACATTTTGGAGACCACAAAACTTGGCATAAGGTTTTACATATGGGTTATTATTGGCCCTCGATATTTAAAGATGAAAAGAAGTATCTCCAGGATTGTGATAGCTGTCAGAGGATGGACCAACCAGGCCAAGCTGATGAAATTCCCCTACAACCACAAGTGGCGATGAAACCTTTTGAGAGATGGGCACTGGATTTTTTTGGTCCCTTTAACTGAAAATCAAACCAAAAAGATTATATATTAGTTGCAACATACTACATGACCAAGTGGGTAGAAGCAGTAGACTTTTCAAACGCAACTGAGGAAGCAAACATTAAATTTATGTTTGAACTATTTGTACGCTATGGATTACCCAGGGACGTAATCACGAATGGACGTTTGCAATTTACAACAGAAAAAATGTTGGCCACTCTACGCAATTATCACATTAAACATAGGGTTACCTCCCCATACCACCCCCAGAAAAATAGATAAGTGGAAAGTACCAATAAAGTCTTGGAGGCAATATTGACAAAGACAGTCTCGACAAACTGTCAAAATTGGGCATCTGAGCTTCCAAATGCCTTATGGGACTATTCGCACAACATGGTATAACATTGTTGTCTACTGTAACATACCCAACCAACCATAGGCCAGGGCATGCTACCTTCAATTCCTCTGTTGGACTTGTTTCTCAGACCCTACAACATACAGTTATACCATCACATCAAGTTGCAACCCAAGTGCATTGCCTTTTCCCCAAGGCTTTACCATATATATGTAGTCTGCTGCATAAAAACTCACGTATGTACGTGACTTATTAAAGGTCAAACTACGTATGTACGCGAATGATACCACTGTCACCCACATATTCTTTAGTAGATGACTTACTAGAGCTTCCCTTAAGGCTTCCATTCTGTTTTGGGTTCTCGGTTTTCTTCACCCACTTCTGAAGGTGTCCCTGCTTCTCATAAATTAAGCTCTGAGCATCCATATTTTGAAAGATGTATCCCTTCCTTACTTCATTCCCTCTTCTAGCCATGCTATGTGAAGTTCTCATCATGGAATTTTTTCTTGTGTTCTAGCAATCCTAGGATTTGGGGTCAAATCCATTATAACTATAAAATCTCATGGTGTTACAGTGAACAACAATGTGTCCTACTTGATCACATATCCAACACCTTATGGTGTTATAAAATATTCCATTATATCTCCGTTCATAATCTCTACATTCAAAATATTTGTGACCATATTCACTACATGAATAACAATTCCCATGAAATTTTTTTTCATACCTTTTCTTTGGTGTCCCAAAAATAGAAATATAGATTCTTGATGTCTTCCTTTATTTTTTCTTTTGAAATTTTCTTTGCCTTGTGTAGACGCTTGTTTTGCAACATTGTCATCATCCTTTGATGGACTTACCTCATGCTTCTTTTAAGTGCTTTCTTCAACATTTGTAGCTTCTTTCTTGTATCCAAGACCTGATTTATCATTTGCTGATCTTTGGCTTTCCAAGATCTCATTCAAGATTTGTGAGCTATTCAAGAATTTATTTGACTTCTCTACTTTATTTCTAAGATCAACAACTTCAGATTCTAACTTATGACAAGACTCTTCCTTTTCATTTATTTGATTCTTCAATATTTCCTCTATCCTTTTGGCTTCTTCAATTTGGGTCTTCAGATGGACAATAGTTTCAAGACTTTTGATAATCTCATCATCTACCTTCTTATCATCCTTTTCATTCCTTAGTCTTGGGATCTCTTCTTCCTTTTCTTCTAATCGACTCTTATTACTCTCTTCCTGTTCCTTGAGAATTTCCCTGAACTTCAAGATGTGCCTATGACTCTTCTTAAGAAAATTTTTAGTGTTATTCGAAAGATAGCTATAGTCTATATAATAATGGTAATTTCTATATTCATATAAACCATATTCAACCTTTTTTTGAAGTTCTAATAGATTTTCTTCTATTCTCTCCATGGGATAACTACCATCAAACACTACATAAACTATCTCTAGTTTTTCTTCTTCACTTGTAGAGAAAAATTCAACATCATCATATTTTGAAATGTTGCAATCAAGGGTTTTTTATAATTCTTTACCTTCACTTGAAATGTCTTCAAGATCTTCCTTTTTGTCAACATCATCACATGATTCTTTTCCTTCATTTGAAATGTCCTCAAGATTTTCCTTTGTGCTATCATCACTTGATTCTTTGTCTTCATTTGAAATGTTTTCAAGCTTACATTTATAACTAATGCAATCAAGAATTTTTGGAGATTCTTTACCTTTGATGATATTGATGGATTGGTCTTCAATATATTCTTTCTTTCTTTGATATGTCTTCTCTAGATTTAGCCATAGATCCTTGGTGGAATTGCATTGTCCCATGCTCTCTTTGATAGGGCTTGAGAGTCCACTAAGAATGGTCTTGAGAGCCAATGCATCATTCTTATTTCTTTCCCTTTGAGCTGCAAACTTTGACTTGTTATTCATGGAAACTGATCCACCAATGGCTGGCTTCCAAATACCTACTCCCATTTCCTTGAAATGTACTCTCATCTCTATTCTCCAAGTAGAATAGTTTTACTCATCAAGGATTGGAACTTCATCATCCATTTGTGTGTCCATGTATCTCCTCCAATCTTGTTAAGGATTATAGTGAAGGCCGACTCTGATACCAATTGTTGGACACACCGACTACAATGAGAGGAGGGGGGTGAACAGTGTAGGGATCCTTTTCCCAAAAAATTCCTCTTACACAAAACTCCTTAGTTAACAATCAACATTAAATCATTACTCATTTATTTCATTTATAACCAGTTAGATGTGAACACATATCATCAATATATCATCAACAAGTCATCACCATAAGGAACAAAAAGAACACAAGATGTATGTGTTACACATTATTTTCGTCATCCCTGTGATCGTTAATGATGTAAACCTATCTATTGCCTTTAGAGGGGTCACAGTGGCCTGAGTTCCTGAAGAGAGAAGGAAGAAGAACTTTTCCTGAGAAAAGAAGTTGCATTTTCCTATGTAAAAACCTTATAAAGAGAAATTTCCGCAGGTTGCTATATAGCTAGGATGCGGAAATGACCAATTTCCGCAGGTTGCTATATAGCCAGGGTGCAGACTGTACGCAGGTTGCTATATAGGCAGGGTGCGGAAATGACCAATTTCCGCAGGTTGCTATATAGCCAGGGTGCGGAAATGCCAGCACGTGGGAAAAACGTACGGTTTCTCGAA
>JZKD02S1884542.1:387067-402809 GCA_000966675.3 Picea glauca
CAATATTTAAAACTTAAGGAAAGCGTCCTATTCTGTCATGTTTTGTTCTAGATCCAGGTGGATCTAGGGAGATCGGTTTGTGTCCGCACTTACGGATTTATCCATAAACAGTATGTACAATTTTATTTTTATTACGGACTACAATCCTTGGGGTTTTTCAACAAAAATTGAATACAGTACAACTATACTAGAGAACAATCTCTATAATGCAAGACTCAGCTTACACCCTCAACACCAACTGAGATGAGGCAATAATCCTCAACATATATCAATCTGTACCATAAACAAATTCATCAACCATGCACCAACCTATACCAAACAACCTATAATCAAACTGTACCATAAACAAGTGAATCCAACCATGTACCGAGTATATACCAATCATGTTTCAACTAATCATCAACAATGGCTCATCAATATGTACAAAAATCATCAACTATACACCTCATGTATGTGCCAATTCATCAACTGCTTGTCTCAACCATGACTAGTTTTGGACTTTACTTGAAATAATCATAACTATGTATCTATAATGAATAAATATCTGAAACTCATACACAATGGTATTTAGTGTTTTTTATGAAATTCCTTTAGGTGTCACTACTTTGAACCTCTCATAAAAGGACTTATAGCGAAAATCAAATACATTGTTGAATTCTAGCTTATTCTAGAGAGAGACCTTGTAGAGAGTGCCACACACATTATATTTTTTTCATCGATCTAAAACTATTACATAGCACACTAAATATTGTTCTCTAACCAATACATTTGTTATTACCAAATTTGGATCTGTTATGAATAAGTTATGACATTTTTACTTGAAACACTTGTTTTAGTCTAGTTTTAGGACTAGCCACAAACCCTATTTTCCACGGAGTGTAACTCCAAAAATACAATGACCCACAAGATGATATTTTTACCACCAATAATTGGATATCTTTACTCAATTGCATAGCAATTTCATGGTCTGAATCATTCTATAAAAAGAGTTATTTTGAAAGTGGTGAGATGACCTGTAAATAACATACCTTAGAAAGAATCATCAAAAGAATTTATCCTCCGTTGAATTCCGGCCCTCTTTTCTTCACATTCCCTCTCAAATTCAACTTAGATATCCTTTGGTTACTGTGACATCCCCAAAAATAAAATATTTTTGAAATTTAAATTTATTGGGAAATTATTCTGTTTTTAGTAAATTCGAATTTGGAAGATTTTTTCCATTTATTGCAATTCCGAATTTCAGATTTAATAATTGTAATTAAGTATTATGACTGTTGGGTAGGGATTTGATTTGACCCAACTAACTAGTTGACTATGAAACTTGTACGAAAATAGAATATTTTATATTGATTGCACGAGGACAAATGGAACATCCATGTTAAAATCAGTGGACCATGACTCCATGAGTGGGGAACATGTTGGAACCACCTCTGGGATGATTATTACAAGTGTAAAATCAGGGATTTAGCCACTAGCATCCCCTGAAAATCAGGGATTTAGAAAGCTGTGAAAATTCCCAAGGGAGGGAAAAAGACCTGGGCAAATAGACTTGGATTGATAAATAGCATACATGAGGAGGTAGGATGCTGCCAAGTATGCTGGGAGATAGAGACTAACGATTTTTCCCTTGCTTTTATGAACACTGCGGAATGAGTGTGAGGCAAGAGGAATGGGATGGAATTGAAGGACATTGTTGAGGAAGAGTTTCCAATTTCTCCCTCATGGGTTCATGGTCATGTTAGGGGGTGAATTGGAGCAAGTGATTTTGATTGCCATATTATACGGTTGGGAGGAACGTAGATGTTTCCTTTGCCTTCCCACTAATTGGTTCAGATATGTCTCCTATTCCTCTTTGCGTGAATGGGCTTATATCCGATGTGATGCATTTATTGAATTTGAATCGAATTATTTCCCATTTCTATTGAATGATTTAGTCACAGTTGTAGTGTGACTATTAAATTCGGTATGGATTTAATACTCCTGAGCAAAATCTATCCAAATGAATGATGTATGAATCTGATAACATACCTTACGAATCTAATGTTGAACAACATTTATGGTTGAGTCAAAGTCTGATTGAATACTAGAGTTGTTCTTTTTGTTTATGTATTGTTAGGACAAATCGGGGTTGTTGTATTTATATAAGTCTTTATACCTTGTAAGTCATTATTTTTGTTGTAAGAATTTATACACAGAGTTTGGTTTGAATTTTTAATTATATATCTATGTATCTGAAAGTAAACAGGATCAAGGGAAAACATATCTACATATATATTCTTATGTATTACTACAGGAACTAAACTATATGCATTAGAATGGAAAATAAACCTCTACAACAGTGCGAATTAGAAATGACATCACGTATTATCAAGCCTCGATATAAGTATCTTGAATGTGAAAGTGAAAACTACTAATAGCAAGATAGAATTACACTACCGAGTAAAAGAGACCAAAAGGATAGATACGAATATGTATATTTTTAAGTCTCTACATATTGATATATATATATATATAAACAAGTAAGCATCCACAGGCCATATCTTAACACTTGACTTGGATAAACCTCAACCCTAAAATCTTTTTCAACAGTAAAGAAAAATAGGAATACTATAGACTCATCGAGGTAATACAAAATGTCCGAGTAAAACAAAGAAATTCATTTTAAGAAAATAATCCTTCAAATTATAATCCTTCCAAAACTGTTGATAACTGTAAGATTCGAATAATACAAAGATTTAAAGGAAAAATGAAGCAATGGCCTTAATGACCAAATGCCAGTCTGAGATACATATGAACAGTGAAACGTTTCGATTAATACAATAGCCATTACAGTGTTCATTTAAACCGGAAAGTAATTCCTGTAGGAAAACCTTCGAATTATCATTACTCATGATTATCGAACCTAAACTTAAGATTACAGATGGAGCCTTTATCAAATGCCCACAAACCAAAATTTGTAATCCTATTTGTTGGGTCTACTGAGTAGTTAACAGAAAAAGGAAATCGAATACCTTTATATCGAAGACGAAGAGGAAGATCCAGAGACCTTGCGTGTACACCGACCTGAAAAATTTATCAAATTCCGAGAATCAGTAAATTATTTACAAGAAGCAACAAAACACCAATAGAAGTGATAATTGTTATTAATGAAATGCACCAGAGAATACTTAACTTCCACATTGATGGTCATGCCCTTTTCTTTCCTTGTCGCTTGCTTCCTGAGTGGTTATCCGGGCCATGGGAGAAGCATGCAGCAAGTCTTTGATGGGTCCTCGCATCAGCAAAGCCCACCATTAGTGATTATACCATTACCTTGAACGAGAGCAAATTATAATAGAACAAAGGTACAGTTACAGTAAACAACAAATTTAAACATAGTAAATGACGACATTGACTTCCTTAACACATAGACAGGTATACATCAAGTTGTGATGAAGACAAGTTTCAAACCAAGATCTTACCCCAATGTTGGACTCTGATATCCTCCCCAAATTCAAGACCATAGAAAGTAATGTGAACAAGAAGTCAACATAGGGCGTGTCAGGATCAGACCCCTACGAGGTCGCCTGGAAACAATTAGCATCACCAATACGAGAAAATTGTTGGTGCATAATTTTATTCGACGGAAGCAATACCCTTATAAATTTCTCACAGAACCCTATTTTTCAAAGACACATATATAAGGAATTTTTTTCTAGGAATTAGACATGAATATCTTGAGTAGTATTGGCTTTTCTTTACCAAATAAGTAATGGCTATGAGATCCATTGAAAAGACGAGCTAAAGGACTGAACGGAATGGTGAACGGAAGGACTCAACCTTCACAAAGGAAAGGTTGGGAGGGAAGGAGTTTTCACACACAGGGTAACCTAACCCATTTTAACACAAAAAATTGCATGTATTTGACCTTGGTCTCGTCCTGTAACCATCACGTAAGAACGTGAAGTAGTGTAGCCTTCGACGTACCGAAAACCCTAAACTATTTTTTTACCAGGAGGCTAGACAGACAAGTCTGTGAGCTTTGAGAGCGAGGATCCAAAGTGTCTAAATTCTCGATATACCGAAAGGAAATACATGAAACCTCTGTGATAAGAACTGCAAGTAAAAGGCCTTCACTGATTTGAAACAACAGATCTCTACGCTTCTAGTTTTAAGTTGCATAATAGGAAAAAGTACTTACTAAGATAATGGGCCGAGTTGACTGGAAGGATGAACAACGACCTCCAGTGTACATGTTTCCCCTCAACCAAAAGAACCACCCACAGATCCGAGGTTGTTTCCTCGAGGAGTCACAATGATGAGGAAATAGCTCGTGTAGACTCTAGGTGAGGGGTTTACTGCTAAAGTAAATGCCAAAGGACGTTGGACCATGTGCTAGGATCAAGTTGGCACATTGGGATTAGGGAAGGTGAGGTAGGAGAGCCATCAAGACTGGTGTGTGAAGGACCCACTATTAAAGGCAAGCACAGATCCTTAATTCTTTTCTGATAGATACATTTCCCTTCGTTACCAACCAAGGTACAAGATTAATGATAGTCATATCGCGTCTCTCTAGTTGTAACTGTTCAGTCACAAAACTAACTTGCTCAGTTAGCTTAGCTTCCCACTTCTCTATCGGTGGAATGACCTTTAACTAAAAGTTAGTTGCATAGGATTTGTGCGTGAAATTTGTTTGATTTAAAAAATTAAGTCAGTTGACTACAAGTGTTATGACCACGACTGAGCCTTAAGGGAAATCTGTTTCAATGACTCGAACTTTGACAAATTAATACAGCTAACCATGAGTTAATATGAGTTACACCAAGGTTGTAAGTCTCAATGTTTACATAGTATGTTGGATATGCTACTACGACAGAGCAGTGATATAAACTTGTGCGCGACATGAAGAATCCTTTTGTTTTAAGAAGACTAGGATCCGAATCCTAATAAACATCGTATGCAGGTGAATATAGGTATAAGTATTATTAAGATTTATAAAAGAAAAATATGTGTGGAAAAGGTATTGTAAGCTTTGACAACCCATCATATAAAGTATGATGTTTGGTTTAACATGGTATTGTCCTCATATAATAGATAGAACGTCAGTCTATAATCAAGGTAAACTTTAATATCATGTTCTACAATTTTATTAACGAAAAGTTGGGGATTAATGTACCAAAAAGAAAAAAAGAATTATGTCAATTTAGAGGTACATTACATATGGTATCGGAGAAGAGTTTACAACACTAGGCCTTTAATAGGGCCACATTAATGATTTGACATATATATTTTACTTATGAAAAACTAATAAAAACTTCTTTGTTACAAACAAAATTCTTTTTTGTTTCATGTTAATCATGGTAGTTTAGAATGATGCATAAATCAGGATGGAAGGAAATCCAGAACAAGAACCTCATGGAGACCCAAGGAAGAATAGTGATGGAAGCTCTCCTACGGAAGTACTAGAAACAATGAGGAATCTTACTGTTGAGCTGCAAGTTTTCAAAGCGGACAATGAGAAATTGAAGAAGGAACAACAGGAACAACAAGAGATAAATGAAGTCCTGTTGTGCAACATAGTGACCAAGAAAATCCCAAAGGACGATAGCCATGATAAAGAGGTCAGCAAAAGGGCCTCCTAGAAATCTGGGCCATAAACAGAAAAAGGAGACAGTTCGTCCGGAGGAACACCTTCAGGTGACGAAAAAACTAAAACAGACAGAAACAGAAAACAAGTGGACCACCTTGAAGGATAATTTAAAAAAATTAAACCATCCACCTTTGATGGAGAATCCAGGACAAGAGAAGAAGCTGAGGCATGGATGTTGGACATCAAAAAATAATTTCATATCTACAACTACTCCAACAATATGAAGGTTAGAATGGCCATCTACAATCTAAAAGGGAAGGCCAGCATTTGGTGGAAAGACCTGAAATTCACCAAGGGCCTGAAGGAGAAATAGTTGGAATGGTGTGACTTTAAGAAGTATTTCAAAAAAACAATACCTTTCTGAAAGCTATTATGAAAGGAAAACGAAAGAATTCTATGAGCTACGACTTGGATAGATGTCTATGGAGGACCTTATAAATAAATTTCTGGAGATGCTAAGGTTTGTACCATACATCCATGAGTATAAGGTAAAAATCCAACGATTCTTAAGATGTTTACGCAGTCCTACAGGGGCAGATTTGAGTTCAATAACCCCAAAACCTTGAGTGAAGTATTCAGGAAAGCACGAATGTGCTATGACCAATATAAAAAATGAGTGGAGGTTCTCAAAGCCTAGAAGGATAAGAAGCAAGATCGAATGAACCAGTGGAAGAAGGGATACTAGCCAACTTCGTTTCAGAATGAAGTAAAAAGATTTCCAGGAAAGGATTTTCACTCCAATCATCCGAATACGTAAGGCCGCGATAAATTGGTTAATTTGGGAACAAAAAAGTTTGGTGACATCTTCCGTGAGCCACTAAAGTGATGGGAATGTGGAGAACCTCATCTAAGGAGGAACTTCCCACGTTTAAGTTCAAAAAACAGAACTGTAGTTCATAATTTACAGGAAGCCTCGATGGTGGGAGACGTGGGCAGAATCCTTTAATGGATAAATGTATCCATAGATGGTCGGCAAGCCGACCACTAGTCCTCTGTGGTAGAGATCGAAGGTAAAATCAATAACTCTCAAATTTCTGTTCTAATTGACCCTGGAATTATGTTAAGTTATATTACTCCTAAGGTAGTAGAGTCAAACAAACTTAAGAAATTGAAGCACGGAAATTCATGGTTGGTACAACTAGCAACAGGAACTAAAAGGAAAGTAGTTGAATTTATTTATGATTTGGAGTTCAACTTAGACAGTCAAAATATAAGAATGAATCTGAACATCCTACCACTTGGAACTTATGACATGATTATCGAGATGAATTGGTTGGAACAACACAAAGTAGTGCTAGATTGTTATACAAAGTTACTCAAATATAAAGACAACTTCAACACTACTAGAACAACCCAAGGTATACTAAAACCTGTATCAGTCAGGCAAGTTTCAACGATGCAACTCAAGAAATGTATGAGGAAAGGATGTAAAGTTTATGCCACCCAAGTAACGAATCCATTAGAAAAGGGAGATAAGACAAAGTTACAATACTTTGTTGTCCTACGTGATTTTAGGGACATGTTTATGGATGAGATACCTGAACTACCTCCTCGAAGGGAAATAGACTTCTCCATAGACCTACTACCCAGTTCAGCCCCTATCTCAAAAGCACCTTATCGGATGAGTCTACTAGAACTGACAGAATTAAAATTACAATTACAGGAATTGTTGGACAAGGAGTATATTAGACAAAGTGTCTGACCATGGGGGGCACCAGTCCTCTTTATGAAAAAGAAATACGGTACTCTAAGACTATGTATCGATTATAGACAACTGAACAAAATTATTATTAAGAACAAATACCCCTTACCAAGGATAAATGATCTGTTAGAATAAGTTGGTGGGGCCAAAATCTTTTCAAAGTTGGATTTATGATTCGGTTATCATCAAGTTAGGATAAAGGATGAGGACATAAACAAAACAACTTTTCAAACAATATATGGACACTATGAGTTGGTAGTCATACCTTTTGGACTCAGTAACGCACTAGCCACATTTATGTGCCTAATGAACAACATTTTCAGTCAGTACTTAAACAAGTTCATAGTAGTATTTATCGATTATATTCTGGTCTATTCTAAAACAGAGGAGGAACATGATGAACACTTAAAAATAGTTCTGCAAACATTGAGGAAACACAAACTATACGGAAAATTCGACAAGTGTGACTTTTATCAAAAGGAAATACAATATTTAGGACATGTCATTTCTGCAAAACGTATTGTTGTAGACACAGAAAGGATAAAATGCATTAAGGAATGGCCAATACCTAAGGATGTGGTATATATTTGGTCATTCATGGGAATCACTGGATATTATCATAGAATTATAGAAGTGTTTTCCAAGATATCCTACCCTATCATGTCATTACAAAAGAAAGGGACGAAGTTTAACTGATCACAAAAGTGTCAAGACAATTTTAACAAGTTGAAGGAATTATTGGCATTGACGCCCATTTTGAAGGTAGTAGAAACAGATAAAGACTTCACAGTTTCTGTTGATGCAAGTAAAGAGGGACTAGGTGGTGTATTAAATCAGCAAAGAAACATGATTTGTTACGAGTCCCATAAATTAAAATAACATGAGTGGAATTATGTCACTCACGACTTAGAATTGGTAACGGTAATAGTCGCCTTAAAAATGTGGTGACACTACATAATGTGAAAAAAGTTTCTACTATTGACGGATAATAGTGGTGTGAAATATTTGTTTAGCCAACCATATCTAAATGCAAGGAAAGCAAGATGGCTAGCCTTCTTAAGCGAATTCGACTTCAAGGTCAGACATATCAAGGGTAAGGAAAATAAAGTAGCAAACGCTTTAAGAAGACAAGTCCATGGGTTATTTGAGATAAACATCAACAGGGCAGAAAGTGATCTGGAACAAAGGATAAGGACGACAAGTATTAACGACGAAAATTACACTAAGATGATGGAAAAATAGTACCGTAAACTCAGATAAGCCATATCTAAGTATCGACAAGAAGGGATTATTACGATTTAAAAACATACTTTACATACCATATTCAAGAGAGTTAGAATTAACAGTTTTGGACGAAGTGCATAAGAAACCATATTCTGGCTACCCAAGTTACCAGAAAACAATAACGACACTTAGAAAACTATTTTATTGGCCTAATATGAAAGGCGAAATAACATAGTACTTAGCTAGGTGTCGAGATTGTCAGCAATTTAAGGTCGAGCACCAACATCCAGCCAGCCTATTACAACCATTACCAGTACCAGAATGGAAATGGGAGACCATATCACTAGACTTTATAACAGGTTTGCCTAAAACTCAAAAACATAATGATTTTATCATGGCTGTAATTGATAAACTCAGTAAGTATGCACACTTTAGTCTTGTAAAGTCTACTTTTAAAGCTATAAACATTACTGAAATATTCATGAAATAAATTTTTAGACTACATGGTATTCCTAAAATGATGATTTCAGATAGAGACGTAAAATTCACATCCTCTTTTTGGAAGGAATTGTTTTCAGGTCTAAATACTAATTTGAATTTCAGTACCAGTTATCATCCACAAATGGATGGACAAACCGAAAGGACAAACCAAATCATGGAGGATATGCTCCACATGTATGTAAGAACAAAACCAAACAAATGGGAAGATTATTTACACTTGGTATAATTTGCATATAACAATGGGTACCAAATGTCCGCAAAGCCAAGCCCTTTCGAAGTACTGTATGACAGAAAGTGTATGACTCCAATTAGTTGGGATAACCTGACTGATAGACTCATGGTTGGACTAGAGATGCTCCAAGAAATGGAGAACATGGTAAGGAAGGTACAACATAACTTGAAAGAAGCACAGGACAGACAAAAAATCTATGCAGATCAGCAAAGAAGACAATTGGAATTTCAAGCGGGAGACCACATTTATTTGAAGGTCAATTCACGAAAGAGCTCATTAAAATTAGGGAATTGTGCCAGGATGGCACCCAGGTTTTGTGGGCCCTTTGAGATACTAGCTCGAATTGGACCCGTAGCATACCAAATTGTACTTCTCGCTAATCTAAGAATTCATAATGTATTTCATGTTTCTTTGTTAAAAAAATATATTCATGACCCTACTCATATGATTGATTGGAACTTGGTGTAGGTGGAACCCGAAGGAAAGTTCCAGGTGGAACCCCTGTGTATTCTGGACCAAAGAGAAATAGCACTTCGGAATAGAGTTGTCACTCAGGTAAAGGTGCAATGGAAGCACTTTAGTCCTGAGGAGGCCACTTGGGAGTTACAGGGAGATTTGCGAAAATCTCATCCAACCTTGTTCCAAGGAAGGCATGAACATTGAGGACAGTGTTTTACTGAAGGGGGAAAGGATGTGACATCCCCAAAAATAAAATATTTTAGAAATTTAAATTTATTTGGAAATTATTCCATTTTTAGTAAATTCGAATTTGGAAGATTTTTGCCAGTTATGGCAATTCTAAATTTTGAATTTAATAATTGTAATTAATTATTATGACTGTTGGGTAGGGATTTGATTTGACCCAACTAACTTGTTGACTATGACACTTGTATGAAAACAAAATATTTTACATTGATTGCAGGAGGACAAATGGAACAACCATGTTAAAATTAGCTGACCATGACTCCATGAGTGGGGAACATGTTGGAACCACCTCTGTGCTAATTATTACAAGTGGAAAATCAGGGATTTGGCCACTAGTAGCCCCTGAAAATCATGGATTTATAAAGCTGTGAAAATCCCCAAGGGAGGGAAAAAGACCTAGGCAGATAGACATGGATTTATAAATAGCATATGTGACGAGGCAGGATGCTACCAAGTATGATGGGATAAAGAGACTAATGATTTTTCCCTTGTTGTTATGAACACTATGAAATGAGTCTGAGGCAAGAGGAATGGGATGGAATTGAAGGACATTGCTAAGACAGAGTTTCCAAGTTCTCCCTCATGGGTTCATGGTCAGGTTAGGGGGTAAATTGGGGAAAGTGATTTTGATTGACCTATTCTACAGTTGGGAGGAACATGGATGTTCCCTTTGCCTTCCTGTTAGCCAGTTTAGATATGTCTCCTATCCCTCTCTACATGAATGATCTTATATCTGATGTGATGTATTTATTGAATTTGAATTGAATTATTTCCCATTTATGTTGGATGATTTAGTCACAGTTGTATTGTGACTATTAAATTCAATATGGATTTAATACTCCCAGGAGAAATCTATCCAAATGAATGATGTATGAATCTGATAGCATACCTTACGAATCTAATGTTGAACGACGTTTATGGTTGAGTCAAAGTTTGATTTAATACTAGAGTTGTTCTTTTTTTTTATGTATTGTTAGGAAAAATTGGGGTTGTTGTATTTATCTAAGTCTTTATACCTTGTGAGTCATAATTTTTGTTGTAAGAATTTATACACAGAGTTAAGTTTGAAGTTTTAATTATATATACATATGGATTTGAAAGTAAACAGGATAAAGGGAAAACATATCTACACATATATTCTTAGGTATTACTATAGGAACTAAACTGTATGAATTAGAATGGAAAATAAACCTCTACAGCAGTGTGAATTAGAAATCCCATCACGTATTATCAATCCTTGGTATCAACATCCTAAATGTGAAAGTGCAAACTACTACTAGCAAGATAGAATTACCCTACCCAGTAAAAGCGACCAAAAGGATAGATATAAATATGTATATTTGTAAGTTTTTACATATCGATAAATACATACATACATACATACATACATACATACATACATACATACATACATACATACATACATACATACATACATACATACATATATATATATATATATATATATATATATATATATATATATATAAACAAGTAATCATCCACAGACCATATCTTAAAATCTTTTTCAACAATAAACAAAAATAGGAAGACTATAGACTCATCGAGGTAGTACAGAATGTCAGAGTAAAAGAAACAAATTCGTTTTAAGAAAACAGTCCTTCAAATTATAAATAATCCTTCCAAAACTATTTATAACTGTAAGATTCAAATAATATAGATATTTAAAGGAAAACTGAAATGACGGCCTTAATGAACAAATGCCAGTCTGAGATACATCCGAACAATGAAACGTTTCGATTAATACAATAGCCATTACAGTGTTCATTTAAACCGGAAAGCAATTCCTGTAGGAAACCCTTTGAATTATCATTACTCATGACTGTCGAACCTAAACTTAAGATTACAGATGGCGCTTTAATCGAATGCCCACAAACCAAAATTTGTAATCTTGTTTGTTGGGTCTCCTGAGTAGTTAACAGAAAAATGAACTCGAATACCTTTATATCGAAGACGAAGAGGAAGCTCTGAAGACCTTATGTGTACATGGGCCTGACAGAGTTATCAAATTTCGAGAATCAGTAAATTATTTATAGGAAGCAACAGAAGAACAAGAGAAGTGATAATTATTATTAATGGAATGTACCAAAGGATACTTAACTTCTGCATTGATGGTCGTGCCCTTTTCTTTCCTTATTGCTTGCCTCCTGAGTGGTTATCCAGGCCATGGGAGAAGCACGCAACAAGTATTTGATGTGTCCTCGCATCAACAAAGCCCACCATTAGTGATTATACCAGTACCTTGAATGAGAACAAATTATAATAGAGCAAAAGTACAGTTACAGTAAACAACATATTTAAACATAATAAATGACGACATTGACTTCCTTAACACACAGACAGGTGTAAATCGAGTTGTGATGAAGACAGGTTTCGAACCAAGATCCTACCCCAACGTTGGACTCCGATAACCTCCCCAAATTCAAGACCATAGAAAGTAATGTGAACAAGAAGACATCAGAGGGTGTGTCAAGATCGGACCCCTATGAGGTTGCCTAGATACAGTTAGCGTTACCAATATAAGAAAACTGTTGGTGCAGAATTTTATTCGACGAAAGAAATACCCTTATAAATTTCTCACAGAACCCTATTTTTCAAGGACATATATATAAGGAATTCGTTTCTAGGAATTAGATGCAAATATCTTGAGTAGTATTGGCTTTTATTTACCAAATAAGTAATGGCTACGGGCTCCATTAAAAAGATGAGCTAAGGGACTGAATGGAATGATGAACGGAAGGACTCAACCTTCGCAAAGGAAAGGTTGGGAGCATAGGAGTTGTCACACACAAGGTACCCTAACCCCTTTAAACATAAAAACTTGCATGTATTCGACCCTGGTGTCATCCTGTAACCACCAGGTAAGAACATGAAGTAGTGTAACCTCAAGCATACAAAAAACCCTAAACTATTTTTTTACCAGGAGGCTAAACCGACAAGTCTCTGAGCTTTGAGAGCGAGGAGCCATAGTGAAAAAATTCTCAGTATACCGAAAGGAAATACACGAAACCTATGTGATAAGAACTGCAAGTAAAATGCCTTCACCAATTTGAAACACCAGATCTCTACGCCTCTGGTTTTAAGTTGCATAACAGGAAAAAGAACTTACCAAGAGAATGGGTCAGGTCAAATGGAAGGATAAACAACGACCTCCAGTGTACATGATTCCCCTCAACCAAAAGAACCACCCATAGAGCTGAGGTTGTTTCCTCAAGGAGTCACAATGACGAGGAAAGAGCTCGCCTAGATTCTAGGTGAGGGGTGTACTGCTAGAGTAAATGCCGAAGGAAATTGGACCATGTTCTAGGACCGAGTTGGCACGTTGGGATTAGGGAAGGTCGGGTGGGAGAGCCATCAAGACTAGTGTGTGGACGACCCCCTATTAAACACAAGCACATAGCCTTAATTGATTTCTGACAGATACATTTCCCTCCCTTACCAACCAAGATACGAGATTAATGATAGTCATATTGTGTCTATCCAGTTATAACTGTTCAGTCACAAAACTAACTCGTTCAGTTAGCTTAGCCTCCCTCTTCTCTATCGGTGGAACGACCTTTAGCTACGAGCTAGTTGCATAGGATTTGTGCGTGAAATTTGTCTGATTTAAAACCTTAAGTTGGATTACTACAAGTGTTATGACTACGACTGAGCCTTAAGTGAAATTTGTTTCAGCGACTCGGACTTTGACAAATTAATACTACTAACCATCACTTAATATGAGTTACACCAAGGTCGTAACTCTCAATGTTTACATAGTATGTTGGATATGCTATTACGATAGGGAAACGATATAAACTTGTGCGCGACATGAAGAATCCTTTTGTTTTAAGAATACTAGGATCTGAATATTAATAAACCTCATATGCAGGTGAATATAGGTATAAGTATTATTAAGATTTATAAAAGAAAAATATGTGTGGAAAAGGTATTGTAAGCTTTGACAACCCATCATATAAAGTATGATGTTTGGTTTAACATGGTATTGTCCTCATATAACAAATAGAACGTCAGTCTATAATCAGGGTAAAATTTAATATCCTATTCTACAATTTTATTAACAAAAAGTTGGAGATCAATGTACCAAAAAGAAAAAAAAAAATATGCCAATTTAGAGGTACATTACAGTTACCTCAGTCACCTATAGATATTCAATATTCTCAAGTGTGATATAAAATGAGAGAGCCTTACCTCTTATTTATACTCTCCATCTTCTAGATCACTTAACCCATTTATAGGTAACTTAACCTATTTTCCTCATTTTTAGGGTTAACCACTTTCCATAATTAAAAAGTTCTCCATTACTTTATCATTTAAATATTCCTCCCTCACTTTGTCACCTCACTTTATCATTTAAATAAACATTTTTTATTTTGTCACTTCACTTTATTATTTAAATGATCCTTCTTGACTTTGTCACTTTACTTTATCATTTAAATAATAATTTCTTCTTTGCAAGCTCTTCGACTTCTTTGACCTTTTGGGGATTCAAGCCAACATATGAGGGTCCTCTAACTTCGTAAGGCCATGACTCTCAAACCGTGAGGAGTTATGTGACATTCCACATACCGCCAGAAATGGCATGACATGTACTATCCATTTAGAATAGTATTAACTACAAATATATCAAAACAGATACCATTATCCATAAAACAAACTTGGTTCCATTACCCAAACCTGGGTTCTCCAACTTCTCATGGCCATAACTCTCTAACCATGAGGATTTATGTGATGTTCGACATACAACCGAGAATGGAATGACAAGCACTATCCACATAGGATAGTTTCACTGAAAAATGCATTGATCTTCATTTATTATTCGATACTCAAGAATGAGTCCTCCAACCATTCTTCTAGGATAACTCAACCGTAAAGCATCTTCTCGTGAGGGCTTTCACAATAAGGGGACCACTTTGGAGTTCATCCATTTGTGCACCTTATATACCATGATAAGACTATAATGATCAATCTAACTATGCATCATATATCAAAGAAACCACATTTAACCATCTTCATCTTTACGTCATGTATCAATGACAACTCATTAATCCACCTTCATCTATGCATGACATCATATGCATCATATACTTGACATATATATAATCTCATCAAGGACGATACATATTGCATTTAACAACAATCATCAATCAATAAATCCTTTGGCACTAATCAATCACTTGGCATCAATCGATGACATCAATCAATCGAACCATCGGCATCAATGACAACATGATCCAACAATATTTCTCAACAAGAAGTCACCCTCGAGATGGGACTATGAATTCACAAGAAATGGTGGTTTCTAAGGTTGGCTACTATCTCCTCTCAACAAGATAATTCCTATAGTCATTTCAATCCACCGACTCTCCTTCCCCTCAACTTGCACAACCTAAGGAATGGGGTCCCCTTCTCTTCAACACAGTCCCTCAAGATATCTCACTTCCCTCCAGGTCTCTAGCACAAGTTGAATAGGAAATATCTTTGTTGGGGACTCCAAGAATCTATGGGTACAACAGTAATTCTCACAACAATAAATTACTTTCTCTCTTTACAGTTTATCAAACATAATATTACTCACATGCCTACAACCTATCTCCTCATGAAATTATAGCTCCATCAAGATGTTATACATGCCCACTATGGTTTCCTTCAAGCTTCAACACTCTAGAACTCCCTTGTTGTCCAAAAATATCCATGTAAAAACTCATCTCATTTCCCATTTAAATTT
>JZKD02S1884542.1:418168-455866 GCA_000966675.3 Picea glauca
TGAAAACGTCCACCCAACAATCTCCACCTTGAAAACTATTTTCCTGATACCTTTCCCAAATAATTCAATTATTGCCTTTCTTGCAAGCTAAGAGAAGCCAAACTCCACCACAACTTCTTTAACAGAACTGGTTGTGTAAATATGTATACACAATTTTCCCCAATATGGACCACTCTACATTCATTAGTAACATGTCTTACAAAATCACTCCTTGTCCCCTTTTGGTACGCTAGATTGTTATTCAAATACACACCACTTTGACTACCACATAACATCTTATCTTGTACTTGTCCAAACTTACTCAATAGATCTTTGCAGTCATGTGAGACATAACCCAATGTAGATCTCCTCTTGTTCAAATCTCCTGCAAGAAATAAATCAACATAGCCACAAACTAAATCACTGCAACCACTATAGGTGATACATGTACCTCTAAGATATTGAAGAGTCCATTTCCAATGCTCTAGATTCACCATGTGTCCACTCACAACACCAACTGCATGTGAAATATCTAGTATTGAACATTTCATCACAAACATCATCCTTCCTACTATACTGACATATGGTATACAAGATATATATAATCATTTTATTCCTTACTACAAGGACATAGACTTGAATAAAGGTTACAATGGATAACTAAAGAAAAATTTACCAGTTTCATAACGTTCATATTGAACCTCATCAATGTCTTCAACATAGAGTTTTGTTTTGATAAACACAACTTACCATTTTTCCCATCTCTGTGTATTTTTATGCGGGTAACATCATGAATATGGCTAACACTTTCATGAGAATGGAGCTAGAGAAATTCTTAGAAAAACTTTTTTGGCCGAAGTTTTGAACTTTTCAGCCGAAGACGTACATTTTTTGGCCGAAAATTAGTTCGGGCAAAACATTGCATGTAAAATCGAACAACGCAGGAACAAAATTATCGGCTTTTTGATAACAAAAAAGTTATCTTCTTTTTTCTTTGGTAGAATAAAGTTCATCTGAAAGAACTTTTTGCTGAAAGATGTTTCGGTCGAAAACATACATTATATATGAATGGCCTTTTGTTACACTGTTACTTTAAATACATTTCAGGTGATCATTTGCAGATTAGTGAGAGTTGGCATTGGTGGAAATGTTGGTGTAGGGTGTTGGAAGAATGTTGGTGTAGGGAATTGGTGGAAAATCCATGGAATTTTTAGAGTTTTACAAATATTTTTTATGGTTTCTTGTTTAAATTTATGGAAATTTATAGTATTTGACTCTGTTCCATTTGGATATGGACTTTGTGGCATAGAGTCCATATGGACTCTGTCAGAATGGCATATAGTCCATAAATGATCTGCCAATTTAGAACTCTATATCTAATCTCCGATATGTCCATAGACTCCTCCATGAACTTATACATGTGTGATAATGGGATGAATTTATGATTATATGATTTTTCATAGAATAAATATTTATTCTTTATTATGAAAATCTTTGGTTGATCCACCAAAGAGTCCAGTATGTCCATAGGCTCCTCCATGAACTTGCAAGTGATTGATAGTTTATTTTCTATTTATAGATAGCTATTGGACAACATATAGTTGGTTTTTTGGGGCGACCATAATGTTTTTCCTCATTTGTTTCCACATTTGGCAATGTGTCCTCCCTCTTTAGAAAGGAAATATACCAAATTTGATCTAAAATCTTCTTGATTCGATGTGTCCTCCCTCTTTAGAAATGGACTCCTTCTTTAATTACAGTTATTTAAATTCCTACCAACATTCTGTGGCCCTCTTAAGTAATTAATGTGGATTGATTGGGTATTATATAGCCCTCTTAAGTGATTGGTGTGGAATACTTCTATTTATTATTGAGATCATTTCTATTGGAGATTGATGTATTTGTAATTCCCTTTTTCATGTTTGTGAGGGAAGAGCTGAGTTTTTGCTCACATGTACATGATAACGAGGGTCTGGTTTCCACAAAGGTTGTGATTAGTGGAAAGAGGCTACATAGTTCATGATTTTTTGGAATAAAACCTATATAAACTTGCACATCCATGCATATAATTGGAGTCATAGGTTGAGTGTTTGGAGCTGCAGGTGGAAAAAATGACTGCCAAAGGGCTAAGTCATAAGGATATCACTAAGGGTTGAAGGATTCTAGCCTACAGAGGTTTCTTTCTTCCAAGGAGAAGGAACGAGAGTTGAGTTGAAGTTGATATATGAGGAGGGGGCCATATGGTGAAGGTCACATATGAGCTTTAGTCATTAATTAGTTTTATAAGTCATGAGGAGGAACCCGTAGAGGTTGAATCTAGAGAAAAGGGTTGGTGAAGAGAAGGAATCAATAAAGGTTTTCCACAATTCTGAGAACAGGGTTGCACATATTTCACCCACATTTGAGAGGAAGGAGAAGGTCATGCAGAGGACAAGGAGGCCTAGATAAGGGTTGAATATTTTGTTGAAATTGTTGGTTCTCATCACCTAGGTTGTGAGTCATGTGTAGGAGGTTGTATAGGTTGAGTTAGAACCCCTTAGTTTGTGAGTTTTGTGAAGGAGGAAAAAAGTCCTACTCTAGTGGAGGATGCAAATATATTTGTTCATAGCTGATTTTTTGGAGGTGTAAACCCTTATGGAGGCCACATAGGTTGATTACTGGATTCTAGTGGATAAAAATATGCAATCCAAGGTGGAGCACTAAAAGTGTCGAAGGTTAGTTTGGTGGTAGTGAAGGAAATGAAAATTGGGAATTTTTACAAGTTGGAATGAAATATTGAATAAGTAAAGTAGTGTTAGTATCTAAGGAAGAAAAAACATCCACTTGTTTATGGCATCACGTTTGGGTCATATGAGCAAGAAAGGGTTGGGGCTACAAGTACTGATAAACCTTAAGTTACTTCTAGACTTACAATCTTTGAATTTGTAGAAGTTTTATATCTCTTGTGGTTATAATGATGAAGTTGAGGGATGTAGATTGTGGGATCTTGCTTCCCACAAAATTATCACTAGCAAAGATATGTACATGGAACAATCAAAAGTTGTTTAGGATCGCAAAGGGATATGTGTCTGCAAACTCAAGGAATCATTGCATGGACTAAAGGTACAGAGGAAATGGTACAAGATACTTGATTCTTTCATGATAAAGGATCTAGGACTAGAAAAACAAATCTTGGGTTTACTCTCAGATGGTTAGACAAACCTTCCTTCACTTTGATATCATTCGCTGAAACCTAGACTGCAAAACCAAATTAATTAATAGATAAATAGTGAATGATAACATATCATACAATAGAGACTAACTAAGGGGGAAAGATATATTTTATTTCTTAGTCAACTAGTGGAGAAATGGTTTACAAGTCTCATGAAGCACCTCAGGAGCTTCAACATTTAAAAAGAAAATATGCAAGCATTTTCATGTATATGGAAAGATAAACACTTGAGAAACCTCCAATAAGGATAGTGGTGTTTGAGGACATCCAAAACAAATTATAACTGAAATGTATGTGTTATCACCACCCAACAAATTTTACATTTTCTATTAATCGTTTATATAATATGCAATAATTAAATATACATTTTTTATTAATCATTCGAAGGTTTGTAAAGTTTTTAATTGTAGGACACTTAAATTTCTTATATACAACCAATATTTAAATATTTTTCTATATTTGAGAGTTTTTTTTGCATTTTATTTTTGTTGAAAATGAATTTAAATTTTCTTATATACCATGTCTCAATTTTTTTTTTTTTAGAAATGTTCACATTTTTAACCATTGGTTAAGAAATCACAACCCAGGGGCATCTAAGCTGTCAAAATCACTCGAGGATCGCACTCAAAATCACCCAAGGATCGCAATCGGCTTGGGCCATCCCAACCCTTAGTATAGTTGGATTTTTTGGGTGTCTCCTCCTGACTAAACTAAACTCACCATCAAAGTATTGAACTCTGGTCACCTAGCAAATGAAACCCACAACTTAACTGATTAAACTAGCAAAAATTGACTAAATCATGTATTTATTATTAATGTACATATTATATTTTTTTGAAAATTCTTTTCAAAATTTAACAAATTAGATATTTCAAATAAAAAAATTATACATTTACAATGTTTCTAAACAAAATATTATTATTTCAATTTTCAAAGTTTTATTAATTTTTTTTATAAAAATTATAAAAATTCCATTTTTCATTTCTCAAATTTAAAATTTTAACATATTAAAAGAATATATACCATATTAAAAGAATATATACCATATAATATATATTAATCATTATAAGAATAATTTACTTAAATGTCTTCATATCCCTATAGTATTCCCTATATACTATAGGTACCCATTGTTTCCATAGTCTTTGTTTTAAAAAAATTATAACATCTTAATTATTAAAAAAATCAAAATAAATAAAAAACAATTTTGGTTACTTTATTTCATACCAAAGAGTTTCTCTTGGTTAAATGAATAAAACATTTTTTATCACGAATAAAAGATTTATTAAAAAAAATTCAAAATAAATAAAAACAATTTTGGTTACTTTATTTTATACCAAAGAGTTTCTCTTGGTCAAAGAGTTTCTCTTCGTTAAATGAATAAAACATTTCTTATCACGCATAAATGATTTATGGACATTTTAAAATTGAAAAGAATAAAAATAAATAACCCCTAAAATATTTCAGAACTTCAACCCTTTCTTCTCAGCACCTAAAAAGATTATACAACACATGATTTATAATTCCGATCTTACTCCTTGAATATGGGAGGAGTGTCCACTCGAAATATCAAGCATTTCAAAAATATTCATACAGTGTAGTTCCATAAATCTCTACAACAATGATGACAAAATATCAAAACTTACATACTCACATTACTTATTCTTGTTTTTTCTTTAGTGTCGACTTCAAGATACCTTACTTTTCCTCTAGTATCGACTTCAAGAAAATGTAGAGAGGCGTGTTGAATGTGTTTCACTAATATGATGATGATGATTAACATCCATAAAGACCGAATTTTTCTATCGAACCTTAAGAGGTTAAGGGATTATGTGTAGTTCCTTAGAATTTTGTTTATGTACTCGAAAATCATTAAGGAAATATTTCCAAGATCATCATAGTTTTGTTGAATTAAAAGGTTAGAAAGGTTGTTAGCGTGACAAATATTTTGAAATTGAGATCTAATCTGGGCATAGGATGGAAAATCTAAGAGAAAGTGATTTTCATATTCAACCTTCTTAGTGTCCACTCAAAACATAGGAAATTTCAAATATATCCATTCAGTTTAATTCCAGAAATATCTACAATAATGATGAAAAAATATGAAAACATTCACACTCGCATTACTTATTCATATTTTTTCTTTACTGTCGACTTCAAGATACCTTTTGTTTCTTGTAGTATCGACTTCAAGACAATATAGAGAGGTGTGTTGAATTTGTTTCATTAATTTGATGATGGTTAACGTCCATTGAGACCGAATTGGTCTATCGGACCTTAAGACGGTAAGGGATTACTTGTACCTTTTTAGAATTTTATTTATGTGCTCGAAAATAATTAAGAGAAGCTTTCGCACATCACCATAGTTTTGTTGAGTTAAAAGGTTAGGAAGTTTGGTAGTGTGACAAATATTTTGAAATTAACATCTAATTTGGGTATAGCTTGGACAATCTAAGAGAAAAATATTTTCATCTTCAACCTTCTTAGTGTCAATAAGGTGATACACTCTTTCATCCCATAACATTTTAGGAATTGAGAAACACCCAGTTTAGGTATCTAGTCATAGCCATTCTCTCAATGGGGGAAAGTATTTCCTCTAAGAGGATGGGATAGGGTGTATTTCCTTTCATTTTGATATTATAGGTTATAAAATTCTTTTTTATTTGCTCTATCTTTGTCTAGGATTCACGAGAGACACTACATCTCTAGACTTTGTATCCATATAGAATAGTAGGCATAAGAAGAGCCTCAGAGAGGAGTTTCTTCTTATCCCATATCCAAATATTGACTCATTTACAATTGTTTTCAATCCTATAATAAGTTTTCCATCCTCCAATAATCCTTTTTCTCAATGCTATAATTATAGCTGAGCTTGTGGTGAATATCGATTCCAAGATATTTGTATGAATTAACTTACTCAAAGTTGTTGTTGTTGTCATATACGAAGTTATCATAAGTGATATTATTGTATTTAATGATCATGACCTTAGTCATCAATTATTAAGAGTCATACCCATATTGGAGAAAAAATCCTTGAGGAGTTTTAGTTGGTTTTCAGTATCGTGGGGATTGCTCGGCATAAGAAGTGTATTGAACATGTTTCACTTCCATGTATGTATTGAGTTTAGTATCGGCTTCAATACAATATAGAAAAGTGTGTTAAATGTGTTTCACTTCTATTTATGTATTGAGTTAATTGTATAGATTAAAATATTTATTATTAATGATGTATTTAATTTTTTTTAAGTAGAGTAAATGAAGTCATATATTTATAAAAAATAATATTATAAATGGGTTTAATGAAAATAATTTAAAATTCAAATCATTTTAGAAATAATAATTGAAAGGTTCAATATCTCATTGTATGGTGGGTGCACAAAGTCATTATTTTTTAAACAATGTCATGAAATTTAAGGCGGGTGCACAAAGTTAGTATTTTTAAGAAAATGCAATGAGATTTTTGGGAACATATTCTTATTGATTGATTTAAAATATGTTCTACATTTGGATTAACATGACAATGTTGAATCTAAAATGCATATCTATTCTCTATTTCATGCAACACTAGCATGATAGCATAAAACCTACACAATTTTTGGGAACATATTCGTATTGATTGATTCCAAATGTGTGCTACATTTGGATTAACATGACAATGTTGAATCTAAAATGCATATTTATTCTCTATTTCATGCAACACTAGCATGATCGCATAAAACATGCACACATTTCTAAAATCTCATAAAAGGAAAGTGTTGTGATTTATGATAACTTATATGTAATAACTTTTAACAAACACACATGTAGTACAATAATCATGAGTCATGCCACACCTTACCAAATGTTTCAAGGGCTCATGGACCTGCCATTAGATATGGGCACTATTTTAATATGACACAACTTGAGTTTTTTTACACCATCGATAGGTTTGTGCGCCTTGTTGATGATGGTTTGGGATAAAAAATACAGTCATTGGGCCTAAAACATGTTTCTAAAGCTCACGAGCCATGCATGGGGCCCTAATTAACCACCAAAAAAGGCATGTAAAGAGAATTTGTGGCTTACAAATTATTTATAGGCAATATTTTTAGGTTTTTAAGGCCCTAGCTATAGTTCATCATTCTTTATTCTAGTTCAACACTAGCATGGTAGCATAAAATATGAACACATTTTTTATATATCGATAAAAAGGAAGTGTTGTTATTTATGATATCTTATATGTTGTAATTTTCCACAAAAACACATGTATTATAATAAGAATGTGTCATGCTACCCTCCAAATTGTTTTTAGGGATCATGGGCCATTCATTAGATATGGGGAAAAGTTGGACATGACACCATTTTGAGTTTTCCACACCATGGATAGGTCTATGGGCCCTATTCATCATTGTTTGGGGATAAAAAATAAGGTGATGGGACCTAAAATATATTATAAATCTTCCAGACCATGCATGATTCCCTAATTAACCACAAAATAGACCTTGTAGAGAAAAACTTTGGCTCACAAATTTGGTATAGTGACCATTTTAAGGTTTTGTGCACCAAGTACGGGTTTGGAGTCCCTAGATATAGTTTAGCGATGAAATCTAAGGTATTGGGATCTAAAAGATACTTTTAAGAGTCATGGCCATGTTGATTAAGGTTGTTTGTCATTGATGTCAACCCTTGAAGAAATCCCCGTAGCACAAAGGTTGGGTAATGGACCCAAGATTGCTTTATGTAAAGATGACTCATTATTTTTTTGTCATGGTTGATAATAAGTACAAATGGATGAACTCCATAGTGGTCCCCTTATGGTGAAATCTCTCACGGGAAGACGCTTCGCGGATTGAGTTATCCTAGAAGTTTGGTTAGAGAACCCATGCTTATTTGTGTAATAATGAGATGAATGCGAGTGACTTTGTCAGTGAAACTATCCTATATGGATAGTTCTTGTCATTCCATTTCTGGTGGTATGTGGAACATCACACAACTCCTCACGGTTAGAGAGTTATGGCCATGAGAAGTTGGAGAACCCAGGTTTGGGTAATGAACCCAAGTTTGTTTGATGGATAACGGTATGATTTTTGATATATTTTCAGGTAATACTATTCTATATGGATAGTACATGTCATTCAATTTCTGGTGGTATGTGTAACGTCACATAAATCCTCAGGGTTTGAGAGTTATGGCCTTACGAAGTTGGAGGACCCTCATATGTCATCTAGAAGCCCCAAAAGGTCAAAGTAGTCAAAGTGGTTTAAGAGATTTTAAAAGGTAAATAATAAAGTGACGTGATGAGTGTACCATAATTCAAAGTGAATATAAAACAAATTAATTCAATAATAAATTTAATGGAGAAATTAGAAGTGGGTTAACCCTAAAATAAGGAAAGTGGGCAAAGTGACCTAGAAGATGTTTTTAAGGAAGCTACTTGGAGAGTATAAATAAGAGGCAAGGATATCTCATTTAAGAAAAAATTGAGAATATTGAATACCTATAGGTTTCTAAGGTAGCCAAAGTATATTTAAGCCAAATTTCTAAGGAAAGTGAAGAAAAGAAGGTTGGAATTCAAGGAAGGATAAATTCTTTTGATAATGCTTTCTAAGGTATGTTTTTTCGAGGTCATGTCACCATTTTCGCAATAATTTTTTTATAGAATAATTCAGACTGTGCAATTTCTATACCATTGAGGAAAAATATCCAAGTCTTTGTGGTAAAACAATTATCTTGTGGGTCATTTTATTTTTGGAGTTACACTCCGTGGAAAATAGGGTTTGTGGCTAGTCTTGAAACTAGTCAAAAACAGGTGTTCTGGGTAAAAACGTCATAACTTCTTCATAACAGATCCAAATTCAATAAGACCAAATGTGTTGGTTAGATTACATTCTTTAGTATTTCATGTAACATTTTCATATCAATTCAAAAAATATTCTATGTGGGGCACGCTTTACAAGGTCTCTCTTTATAATAAGCCAAAATTCAATAAGGTGTGCAATTTTTTCCATAACTCATTTTATGAGAGCTTACAAGTAGTGACACCTGGAGGAATTTCATAAAACGCACTAAAGAACATTGTGTATAAGTTTCATAACATTGTTCATTACAGGTACAACGTTATGATTATTTCAAGTTAGGGTTGTTGACTAATCCAAAAATAGTCTTGTGAGACTAAAGAAACATTTGATGAAAATGATAGTCTCTTGTTGTTAAAGTTAAGGAAGGTTAGTAGGTATGTGATCATATACACCAGGTCTATTTTAGAGTTACAAATCATATTTGTATGATGAAATTGATGAGGGATTTTGGTTGAGGTACAAGTTGGGTACATGGTTGCGACAAGTAGTTGATGAGTTGGCACATACATGAGGTGTATAGTTGATGATGTTGGTACATATTGATGAGTTAGAGTTGGTTAGTACTTGAAACATGATTGGTACATACTTGGTACATGGTTGGTTGCACTTGTTTATGGTACAGGTTGATTACAGATTGCTTGGTATAGGTTGGTGCATGGTTGATGCACTTGTTTATGGTAGAGGTTGATTACAGATTGAGGTACAGGTTGATGCATGTTGATGCATGGTTCAGGTTAATTGGTACATGTTTACAATGATGTATCTCACGGTGATAGTGTGATAGTGGTTCCGTCATTCTACTTATACTTTAGGGTAGTTTAATGGGGAAAGGACAAGTGGTTGTAGCCACCTTCCGATTGTAGCCAGGGAAAATAAAGGGTTGTAGTCTCCTTCTAGTCATAGCCAAAGAATTAGGGAGTTGGAGCTTTCGTTAGGTTGTATCCTAAGAAACTAGGGTGTTGGAGCCTCCTTCTAGTTGTAGCTGGAAAACAAAGGAAGTTGGTGCTTCCAATGAATGTAATTATTCAAGACATATAAGATAAAGCATTCTGTGGTTTTCTCCCGATTTGGGTTTCCACGTAAAACACTGGTGTATTGTGTATGTGTGTGATTGTTCATTTCTTATTTCCCATTACTGGATAATAATTATGCATTGATATAACACTTGGATTATTTAGAGAAAAAAGATTTTAATTACGCTATTATTGATTCACACCCCCCTCTCAGTAGTCCAACAGGCCCATGCATGAGTCCCTAAATCACGTCAAATGTTGGGTAGATGAAACATTTTATCTGCAAGTGGGATATGGGAACCATGCCAAGGATTTTCACACAAGGGCTGACTCTCAATTCCTTGACCATGGTCAATGGAAAAATCCTAATATCTAAGGCCATAAAATATGTTTTAAGAGAGTAAGGAACATGCATTGGGTCTTAAACCAATGCACACATTGTGTAGAGGGAATATCTTACATACAATAAATATATTGGAACAATTCCAAGGTTTTCCACATAGAGGATGGGTATAAAGGACATAGCCATGGTTAAAGAAAAATTCCTAGAGTTCTAGACCATAAAGTGTTGAGTTTTCAACAAGCTAGGTTAATCATGTAGTTCATTTCAATTTTCAGTTGTCTTAACCATAAACAAGAATGTTGTAACAACCAAGATCATAAGAAGAAACACCATGTACAAGAACACAAGAAGTATCTTGGGAAACCATTATCAACAAGGGAAGAAAACCAAGCCAAATCCTTCGCTATATTATTCAAGAGAAAGACCTTCACCACAAAGATAAACCCTACCACACAAGAGGGTGCTCAAACCCTAGAACTCTAGCGCCCAAGAGAGCTGCGCACTTTTCCCAAAGAAATGTACTTGCTTAAATTTTCAAACTCACATGAAGGATATGATTTCACAATGGGGAATCTTGTTTTACTTATATTGGAATTTCCCTATCAACAAAAGTGTCTATTGGCTCAACATGGCCGACCTCTCTAAGTCACATTATAATAATAATTATTATTATTATAATCAATATGAACCAGATTAATTATATTTTACATTTATTATTAATCACATTAAGGTGGGGCTGACCTCTACCCTTTACATAACAATTAGGGTTACAGGAAGGTTTGACTCTTGAACAATATATAGCAAAGGATTTGATATACCCACTAGTGCTCATCCACTAGGGGCACATCCACAGGGATGTCATATCTCTGGTTCACTACATTACACAAAATAACCAGATCTTCACACATTCATATGTGCTTGTCCATAGGCACGTTGACTTTACAAATCTTCTTTCCCACTGCCTCACATAGGAGAATCATTTGGAGTCTTCTCGTCTACTCTTCTTCTTAGAGGAGGCTAATACATCATTTTCATTTATGTTCACATCACAATGGACCCAACAGTTTGGGATTTCACAGGTTCACCTTTTGCTCAGCCACAGGAACATATAACTCAACAGATTGACTTTCCCACTGGATAATCATATGGAGTTATTCTCAACTCTCTAAATGGAGAAGGTCATCTCTATGTTCCTAGCTCTATCTTTGGTAGGAACCACATACCCTTCCTAGGGGATTTCTCTCAGGTTTTTAAGTTGAGAGAAAGATTCACATAGTTGCAATGATCCACATCTCACAGCTTTGCAAGCTGGAGAATGTCTCACATAGTTTCATTCATCAATACTCCCTCTCATCTAGGGAGGCATTCTTCATCATGCCAAGTCTCACATGGATGTACTTTGAATTTTTTTTTTCGTGTAGTCATCAATACTCCCTTACAACTAGAAAGGAATTCTTCATCAATTTAGTTTGGTGAAGATGTCTATAATATTCTCATGTGTAGGAAGGTACTCTATGTGTACGATTTTCCTCTGCATCATATCTCTCATATAAGGATGTTTCATCTCATCATTTTTCAATGCATCAGGAAATAATGGGTTCTCAAGGAGATTTACAAACTGCTCTTTGTTTATCATCATAGGATCCATCTCATGGTCAAGTAAATGTGTCAGAATCTTGTGAAGACTTACCACTTCAAACACTCAATGGTACATACCCTGCTTCTGTGGTATTCAAGGCCACAAAGATTTCATTTCTTTTTACATCACGGAACCATGGCAACCTTCATGGTAAGAACATCAGCCAGATTTTCTCTTCCAATCCACTCTACTTTCTACTCAATATGAATCGACATATCCTGCAAACTCAAGTTCACACTAGATTCATATCTCAGGCCAAATCCAACTGTGCTTCGTATATATCTCAATACATGTTTTGTTGTTGTCTAGTGAGTCTGTCTCGGTTGACACATGAAATGACTAAGCACACTCACTACATGGCATGAATCAATTCTAGTGTTAACTAGATACATCATTGATCCAATCAACTGTGGATAAATCTCATTTGAATCATCATAAATATTTTTCTTTAAATCCATCACGGTGGATTTTGCATTCTTGTCATACTGAACATCTTTAATATTTTTACTGTATATTTTCATTGAATCAAGAAAATATCATCGGTATTTTTTCATACTTATTGTCCCAAGAAGTAGTGCATCATACTCAAATTCTTCATCTCGAATTTAGAATTCAAGGATTACTTGTATCCAAAAACAAGGCTTTCTAAATAAGTCACCAAAATCAGGCTCTCGTCATCAAAACTGTAATGATATACGTTTGGATCAGTAACACACTTGATGAAATCCAAACTCATCAAGAATCTATCTATCTAATATAGTTTCCAACTCATGGATGGTATTACAGATGGAAGAGTAGTGGTTTTACTGGATCAAGTGTCTCATCATAGACAACTCCCTCTATTTGTGAGAAACCTCTAGGTAAAGATCTATTTTTTTTATTTCTCGACACTTCCATCAATTGCATTCTTGATCTTATAGATCCACTTGGAATTTACCACAGACTTCCCTTCTAGTCCCTGAATAATATCTTATACATAATTATTTAAGATATATTGGTATTCTTCTATTATGGGATATTTCCATACCTGTTGTCATGTTTATTCTCTAAGAAAAGGAGGCTCAACATCAATGAAGTGGCTCATGACTGAAGGATAGCTTGAAAATATCTTTTCATTTCTCGATATGTGCCTTGATAGGCTTGTATGTTTCTTTGCCTCTTGCAGAGTGAGTCTAGGTAGGTATTTTATGCCCTATTGCAATATCTCTGAACATATTAACTGGAGAACTTGGATCAACTGGAGTGATGTATGTCTCCCTCTAAACCATTGAAGGGGGAGAAGGTATTGTCTCATTGTCAATCTCCATCTGAGATTCTCTGGGTCTTTAAAAGACTATCTCTTTATCATGTAAAATGTTTTCTTCTTGTTTCAATCTGTCTTTGACTAGGGGTGTCGATCTGGCATGTCTTTGAAGATTCATTGTATCCTTTCTTTCTAAAGGATCCATATTGGAATTATTCTCTATGGGTACATGAAACTACACTAGGCACCTAAATAACTTGAAGTGTTTAATCTCAAGCTTCATTACGGTGAATACTTTTTGTTCTGCACATATATTGTGTCATGCATGCTTCTACCCATGGAATCCTAGAAGGATTTTGATCATGCATTATAGCATTGATTTTCTCAATGATGGTTCCATTCTTCCTCTTCCTCAAATAGTTTTGTCTCCCTCTAAGTCAAGTGACTCCCTATGAAGAATAATAATTTTTTTTTCTTGTTAACCTATCTGGAACAAGAAAAAAAAAAGAAGCAACACAACAATATCTCCTAAAGAAGAATAATGAGTACATCTCTAGAATCAAAACAATTTAAGGAATGTTGTTACAACTACAACACCTACTTGTAATGTAGAAAACTTATAGAAATATAGGTTAGAGGAATGAAAATTACAACAATCAAACCTGGATTCTTTAATTTGAGTGTTTTTTTACTCCGAATGCACTAAGATCCCTCTTGATCCATGACTTCAACAAAGGTTCCTTCCACCTGCAATTTCGCTCATGACAATGATGCAAATAATATATACAAGTGCATACTTGAGGATGTTGATATTATTTATCCAATGGATCCTGGAGGATCTCTATCCTCTGAGATCTTTATGAAGAAGATAGTCACAGTGTCACCTTTTGTCATCATTGTTATTTTGAAGTTGTCCCTTCAATGTAAGGGCTTGAGTAAGTGATTGGCTTCCTTTTCCTGACATCATATTCCTTCCATTCATTGATAGTTGTCTCTAGTAAACCCTTTTGTATTACCCACAATAAGTCTTCCTCTGATGTATTGTCTTCCAAGAACTTGAAATTGCTTGATCCATCAAGCTTATCTTTCATCATAGTTTTGTTCATCATAATTTTAGATTCTTGAAAACCCTTTGTCAACTAGGATAGAAAACATAATGGACAAGATAGGATAAATTTGTAATTTTTATTGGACTTATGATTACCAATAATAAGCCTCTGAAATATAGGACAACATTGGTGAGCTGAAGAGCTCCTTCAATGAGTTGCATAAACCCTAAAACTGAAATTTCTGTAGAAATTAGACCTTAGAAATCCTAGGATCAAAATTTCAAAATACCTGGAATTTTTATCTAAAGATTGTTGGAGGTGCGTTGAAGGAGTCCATACACTCCTGTGCAAAAATTAGTCCCAACTTCCAAGTATTAAGGGTTGAAACTTAGAAAGAAGGAGGGTCATACATAATTTACTGGAACCCTAGGAGGGTCGTACTGTTTCTACAAAAGTGAGAGAGAATGGTTGGAAAGTACTTTTGCAATGGGATCTTCAAGACCTATGCTCTGATACCATGTTGAGTTTGCAATAAGCTAGGTTAAGCATGTAGTTCAGTTCAATTTTCATTTGTCTTACCAATAAATAAGAATGTTGCAAAAACCAAGATCACAAGAGGAAACACCATGCACAAGAACACAAGAAATACCCTGGGAAACCCTTCTCAACAAGGGAGGAAAACCCAACCAAATCCTTTGCTATATTCTTCAATAGAAATATCTTCACCAGCAACATAAACCCTAGCACACAAGAGGGTGCTCAAACCCTAGAACTCTAGCACCCAAAAGAGGTGCACACTTTTTCCCAAAGAAATGTACTTGCTGAAATTTTCAAACTCACATGAAGGATATGATTTCACAATGGGGAATATTCCTTTACTTATATTAGACTTATCCTATCAACAAAAATGTCTATTGGATCAATATGGTCGACCTCTCTAAGTCAGATTATAATAATAATAATTATTATTGTAATTAATATTAACTAGATTAATTAGCTTTTACATTTATTATTAAACACATTAAGGTGGGGTAGACCTGTACTCTTTACATAAAAATTAGGGTTGTAGAAAGGTCTGACTCTCGAGAAATATATAGCAAAGGATCTGATACACCCACTAGTTCTCATCCACTAGGGGAACATCCATAGAGATTTCATATCTCTCATTCACTGCATTACATAGAAGAACCAAATATTCACACGTTCACCTGTGCTTGTCCACGGGAACATTCACTCTACAGATCTTCTTTCCCACTACCTCACACGGGAGAATCATCTAGAGTCTTCTCGTCAACTTTGTTGCTCAGAGGAGGCTAATACATCATCTTCATTTCTGCTCACATAAAGATGGAACCAACACTTTGAGATTTAACACGTTCACCTTGTGTTAAGCCACAGGCACGTCTAACTCAACAGATTACCTTTCCCACTAGATAATCATCTAGAGTTCTTCTCAACTCTCCGAATGGAGGAGGTCATCACTACGTTCCTAGATTTGCCTCAAGAAAGAACCACATACCCTTCTTAGTGGATTTATCTCGGGTTTGTAAGTTGAGAGAAACACTCACATAGTTGCAATGATCCACATCTCATAGGTTTGTAAGCTGGAGAATGTCTCACATAGCTAAATTCATCAACAAAAAGATGGCTCTAGAGATCATGGGCCATGCACCAGGACCTAAACTACCTTAGATACTAACATAACACAATATTTAAATGAAAAATTTGGCCTAACAGTAAGCACCCTCAATCATTATCAATCTAATATAATTAATACATTTATAAAGAAAGATGGAAGGAGATACAAATATCCCACCTAAAGAGTTTTAAAGAAATCCCATGCAAAGAGGCTTTGAAAATGATAAAAATAATCAATATAATTAATATATTTATTAAAAAATATATGCAAAGGACTTTCCTCCTCAAAGGTCATACATTCAAATCTAGAATGGGGTAGGGTATGTATATCTAGTTTGATGGATCACATATAAGAGGATCTCATTTTGTCGAGAAACAATGCCTAGTATGCGGGAGATGTTCATGGAACATAACACATTAAAATAATAATAATAAAAAAAATTATATATATATATATAGTAAAATTAATGAAATTGTCCCTAAGGTGTAGGACATTCAGTGATGGAGTGTATTGTTAAGAAACTACGTGATGTTAAAGTCACTTGTCCGAAACGTGCGGGGACAAAAAATCCAACTATGTTAGGGGTTGGTGTGGCTTAAGACGAGTGCGATCCCCGGGTGATTTTGATGGATTATATTCCCCTGAGTTGTGGTTTCTCAACCACAGGCTAGTCCCACAGGTCACAAACAAACTAGAAAACAAAAAAAGAATAATGAAATATTTTAATATATATTAATATATTTTAATATATTATAAAATATATATTGGTTTGAATTTTTTCTATTTTGGTTTTCCCTAGATTCAATTAGTATATCACTAAAACAATGTATTGGTTGCATGGTAATATATTATAAAATATATCAATATATTAAAAAATATATTAATATTTTTAACATGTTTTATAATATTAATAATTTTTAGTACTTTAATACTAGTATTAAACCATCATAGATTCATCTTAATCTCAGATATATCAAGCCCACAGAGGGATACAATCTATTTAGGTGCAAAACTTGAAGAAAAGTTAAATATTTGCATATCAATAGAGTTGATCCCTGGATGCTTATAAATCCGTGATTAAGATGAATCTATGTTGGTACACCGATTTGGTGTTTAAATCTTAGTTAAAACAAAATTTGATGTTTGATTTGGCTGTGACCTTCAAATCTTTAAAATAAATTATTTTTATTATATTATATTAATAATAATAATAAAAACAAACATAAATATTTGTTATTATTATATTATATTAATAAAAATTAATAATAAAATGAATATATAGATGTCATTAATTGATGGGAAATTATATAATTAATAAACCATTAATAAGAAATACTATGATTTGAGGGTGTATATATACCCGAGGGAATATTAAATGCTATAATTAAAGAATTTATAAAAACAATGGTTTGCAATAAAAAAGAACCCACCCAAATAAAGGTGTTTAAAAAAAACATATGAAAATAATCTTTAATAAAGATAAATGTCCTTTAATAAATATAAGAACCTCACAATGTGAGGGTTCAAAATGTGGTTCAGCAGGAGTATTAAAGTGTCAATAGTTTCCCCCGGATGGGATGTTACTTGGGAACAAGTGTCCAAGTGGAGGGGACAATGCCTACTAGTGCAGTACTAACCACGTGACTTGAGCATGCACCTCTCGTCATCCCACACTATGAATATGTGCAACTATCACTCCATCCAGAGCTCCATTTATTGTTCGAGCATGAACCCCCATGTCTGGTCATCCGATCAATGGAGTTGTATTTATGGTGGTCACCTCTACGTGTGTGCATCTTCCCTCTAAATATCTTTTCATATCATGTCGCTCCTCGACTATTCCATCAGTTTTTTCTCTTCCCAGCAGATCCACCACCCGATCTGCATTCCTCCTTGGTCCTCGCCTTCTTCATTAGCCAACACTTCATGCCTTCATTCCTTCTCTTTTCTTCGATCATGCCTCATATTCGGGGAAAATCCAAGTGGGGCTCTGCATGGTATCAAAATAGACCTTGCATGGCCATCTGACCACAACATACCCCACCATCGTTGCATAGCTCTCTACCTTCTTCACCTTACTCCTTTGGCTAGTCCTCTAAGAGCCAAACTGGCCTTCGACCTTTGTCTTCTCCATGGGCCTGGAAAGTCGAGTGGTTCAACCTTCTGGGGAATTCACTGGGTTTTTCTTCCAGACCTGGCCTCCTCCTCACAACCTGCCTTGGTCATCCCACTGAATTCACCATAGAATTCTTCTTTGGAGCCGCCACCTGTGCATCCACCCCATACCATGTTTCATATGGAATACAACTCCATCCACTGGGAGAAACCACTGGAACAACCACACTCCCCCTTGGAATGGGCCTCCTGCACAAAGTTTCAACATGGCATGGAAATTCTATAATACCTGTCATTCACGGTCTGCAAGGATGTGGACCACCTACGATTCCATATGGAAATTTTGGACAAGAAAGGGACACGAATTCTTCAAATGATTTACAGTCTGCAAGGCCCTCGACACTCCCTACACCAGGCCTCCAATGCACCAATGACCTCAGCAGTGGTCTTGGCTCTGGTTCTCCAAATTCCACCAGTGGACAACTTAGTGGAGTTCTTAGCTTCGGCTATCCAGGTGCCAACAATGGACAACTTAGAAAGCAACAAATTGTCTCTATGTGCTATGACACCTGCACATGTGTGAGACTGCATGGCATGTTTTTTGTTTTATTTATGCTTCCAGAAGTGTAATTTTGGATATTTCTCTTTTTTCATGTCATAAGTCAGTCCTAGTTGTTATAGAAGTTCAGACATATATGAACAAATTAGTTTCCCCACGGGGAGATTATGTTCCAGATGATTAAACCTGGGGTCTTTTTTTGTTTTGGAGGTACCTCCTGAATTGGTTTCCCTCTGGTGAAATTTAGCATTCACAATCCTTGAAAACTCATGAATCTACTATAATTTTTCTTTTTAAAGGTAATTTATACACACTTACGGAAAAAAAAGTGTTGAGAGTTGGGATTTTACAATCTTAAATTGAATTGTGGTCCTGGAACCAATACTAAGGGTGAATTTTTAGCACTTTGGAGTATCACGTTCTTTTCACATTTTAAAGAGATTAAAATTTTACAGTTGGTTGATGACTCAAAGGTAATAGTTGACCGGCTTTCCTTTATAAACAATCTGCATGTGAGTAATCTACAACCTTAAATGTCAAAAATTTGACAATTGAGTGGAAACTTATAGCATTTGAAACCCCACCATATTTACAAGGAATACAAAAAGGAATCCTATTAGTTATCAAAGAAGGATTTACAATTAGAAATTGTGTTATTTTATGCAAAAGGGACAAGAATATGTTATTGTGTTATTTTATGCAAAATAATGATAATTCTATAAACTTTTTTAGTAAAAAATGGAAAACTATGCTCTGTTTATAAAAATATTTATTTAATGATGACTTTGTATTTTGATACTATATGTCATACAGGTTTTGGCTATGTAAGAGGATCAAGATCTGGAAAAATAAAATATGTTTTTTTTTTTTGTAAAAGACAATATTATGTTTACAAGTTTTTTTTTCTATTTGGAAAAACAAAAGATAAATGTCCTTCAAAATAAAGTAAGGAATAAGTAAAGTAACAAATGTAATTAATATATTAATTAAAAAATATCATGAAAAGGTATTTCTTTCTAAGAGGTTATATATTTAAATCTAAATGAATAGATGCAATTAATATGTTAATTAAAATGACTTTATGAAAATGTATTTCCTCCTAGCAAATCTAAAACCGGTATTATATGCACATCTCCATAGACTTTAGTAGCCAAATAGCTAAGAGAAGGGTTCCTTTATCCCATAAACAAGGAATTCACATACACCAATGTGATGTTTCGTTCATCTATGACCTTAAAATTAGGTTATTATTATTGTTATTATTAAAAAATAATAATATAGTCTAAAGATTCTACATTTTGCACTTTTCCTATGAATGAAATGTAATTAGGAATTGTTGGTATTGCAGATTTGAATTGTTAGAGTCTATATAATCATAATTTTTTTAGGGTTTTTCATGGCCCTTAATTTATTTGTGCATTAAAAAATGCAATTTAAGCAATAGAAGAAAAAACAAATAAATATTACAACAATATAAAGCTCAATATTTTACAAGAGGGAATTGAACCCAAACGGAAAGGATAAAAATAATATATATATATATATATATATATATATATATATATATATATATATATATATATATATATATATATATATAATTTAAGATTCTATATATATATATGTATGTATTCAATTCAATTAAAAATAATAATAATTATTATTTTATATTTTATATTATGTACAATAGATAAATAATTATATATATTTTTTTCATTAATAAAATTAATACATCACACATAATAAACATCCACATCATCCACACATCATCCTAATTAATAATGACACATAATCAATGCATCAACAAAATAAATATCGACACATCATATATTAATTACTACATAAGCCAATTCATCAAGTTCATATGAATGGAACATCATTATCAATCAATCAACATATAACATAAGAAAAATACCCACCCAACCTATGATGCATGGTTAGGACCTCCAATACACATAAGAAATGCTCAAGTCTAGGATTTATCCGATTGATTTTGACCACTTAAGGCCTCAGGACTGGCAATTGTTATGAGGAACAAAGATGTATCTAAATCCAATAACTCATCATAACCACAATCCCAACTAGAACATCAATCTTCACCTAATCATCAATTATTCATGGTGCAACGAGATATTTTATCATACTTAGAAATCTTCAAGCCATAATGGATGTGAATGAGTAAGAGAATATTTCATAAAGAACAATAAATCAAAGTGTAATTAAAATATTAATCTCATGCAAATTAACTATACATATTTATATTAATGAATATCCTCTAGGAGTATGTCACGAAAAAGTTAAATTACATAATCATTGTGAGAACCCATAACAAATCAATCTTAGCATAATAATTCCTATCAACGCTTTTACATTATGTATCCATTACAAGGATAATAAAATAATTCCTAATATACATTAATAAGAAGTCAATTCTTAGCATATCCCTCCTTCTCCTTAAAGAGATAAGAGGGTCAATCATACATCAATATGGAAGGATTCAATGACAACCTAAATCTCTAATTTAAATTAAAAGGAAAAACAAATCTTATTTAAAACAATATATGAGAACTTCAAGGCTAAAATAAAAATACAAATTGAAGTTTAAAGGAAAGAACAAATGTTATTTTAACAATATGAGAAATCTATGCTACCTTACTTGCATATCCTTCTAACAAAAAGGTCAAGAATATATTGAAAACTCATAAGGAACCTCCCCCTCCTTCGTATCTATAACTAAGGACTATAATAAGTCCACTTCATAACATTAATAAACCAAGATTATTGAGGCTACATAAATGTTCTTATACAAAGATCGATAGGTTTTCAATTCCATCTAAGTAGCATGTAGAACAAGACCTATTAAATAATAAAGGTAAGGACTCCAAGCTGACTTGTAAAACCATTAAGTAGGTTTTCAATTCCATCTAAGTAGCATGTAGAACAAGACCTATTAAATAATAAAGGTAGGACTCCAAGCTTACTTGTAAAACCATTAAGGAACCCAAGGAAGACCCCACTAGAAACATATTAATTCCTATGCTATCTCAAAAGTTCTTTAAAGATTTAAGGCATTTATTTTCTTTTAATTAAATTTTAAAGGAAGGGTCAGAGAGCAAGGGTATCGCTACAAGAGAGGCTCGACTAAATCACTGGGAGAAACAAAATTGCAGGAAGGAAATCACTAAGAGAGACTCAACCCATCGCTCGAAGAAACAAGAAAAAAAAAATGCAGGAAGGAATTGCTAGTAGAAACCCAATCCATCACTAGAAGAGACAAGAAAATGAAGGAATGAATCACTAGGAGAGACTCAATCCATCGCTAGAAGAAGCAAGAAAAAAAATACAGGAAGGAATTGCTAGGAGAGACTCAGTCCATCACTGGAAGAAAAAAGAAAACGCAGGAAGGAATCACTAGGAGAGACTAAATCCATTGTTGGAAGAAACAAGAAAATGCAGGAAGGAATTGCTAGGAGAGACTCAACCCAGCGCTAGAAGAAACAAGAAAAAAAATGCAGGAAGGAATCACGAGGAGAGACTCAATCCATTGTTTGAAGAAACAAGAAAAAAAAAACGCAGGAAGGGATAATCTATGAATGAAATTTGATATAGGAGATTCTCCAAAGGTAAAGCGCATTCAAATCGTTGGAGAAAACAAAAATTTCTGGAAGAATTCACTATAGGAATTTCTCTATAGGTATGGTGCCTTCAAGTCATTGGAGAAAACAAAAATTTATGGAAGAACTCGCTACAGGGAGTCTCATTCAATCGCTGGAAAAATAAAACGCTCGGAGAAGAAAATAGATATAGCGATGGATCAATCAAATCACAATGATATGGTTCCTACGAACAATTTCAATAAGTTGATGGAAACTTTGATAATGTTACGGGTAATCTCGCAATGGTTATATATATATATATATATATATATATATATATATATATATATATCCACACACAACAATTTATCTTTTGTGAAACCATCCAAGATCTTGTCAATGCAAATTAGAATTTATTCACAATTGTAATGGGTTTCAAGGCGTAGTAAACAATAAAATCTCAATATATTCCATCATATTTTTTACTATAGAAACATCCACCCAATATATTCCATCATATTTTTTACTATAGAAACATCCACCCAATTTACAGTTTCAATTATGACTATCACTCTATTGAAATCTATGACAAATTTCATTTAAAATTTTCCATAAATTTCATTTAAAATTTTCGATATAAAACCCTTAATATCCTTATTTTCCTCATGGATTTACAACAATATTCATAATTTTCTACACGACAATACAAAAATGGAGTTCAGTAACCAATAATCCGTCGTTGACGAGGATTGATATTTCTAAAGAGCTCCACCCGAACTTGCCCCTAGCTCCTTCCCTTGCCAATCCAAGGACTTCACCGGTACCTCCCAGCCAACGGTAGGGTTGCTCTTCTCCCCCCTTAGCCCCCTGAGTCGCAAAGAGGTGGCACGAAACCAAAATATAATCTATCTCCCAGCTTGCCCCGCAAAGTAAAGCCACACCTCTATCACAAGTTGGGTATCCCAACTCTCACAAGTAAATCAAGTCAAAAATATTTTTGCACCATAACTTTACCAATAACTAGAGTCCCCTTTTCCCCATCTAGACCATTTTCTTTAAAGGAATTACCTCACTACACATCCCAACTTTTTTCTTTTTAATTCAATAAATTAGGATTATTTCCCCTTATACTTGCCACCCTCTCCCCTAGTTGCACACATAATTCCATATTTTAGTTTAATTAAAAGTCAATTTCCCTCTCATTTCCCAAATGTGCTCCTTAAATCATTCATAGTTGTCTCTTTATTCTCCATATTCCCATTTAATAACTCACACCTTACTAAATCTGAGTTGAGTTAAAATTAGAGTCTTCTTCTAGTTAGACTAGTGTTAACTAGACTATAGATACCCACTTTCTCGTCCTAAATTTCAATATGGTATTTTCTTGCACACATGAGTATTAATCAAATCTTTAGGTTTACTTTTCACTCTTTTCTTAATTCTTAACTTGATTTACTTCATTCCTTTTTAATTCAATTTATAAATTTAGTTTTAGTCTTCTTATAAAAACTTAGACTTAGGATTAATTTCTCTGCCCCCTTTTGAAAAGGCTTAAACTTTTATTGACATTTTTAATTAATAAATTTATTCTTTTAATTAATTAATTAAATTCATAAATGCTTAAAGATTTTACAAGGCTTACTTATTCGCTCAAGGTTTTCTAGGCCACCTAGATTCATTAACTCGAGTATTACTTATGTGACGTGCCCTTCAAGACACAACTGCATGCTCTAAGGGTGCCACTCACTTTTTGAGTGGTTTTTTTATTTTTCCAACCCTTGGAATCATCACTCCATTCACGCGACCTTGTGATAGACTAAGGGCTTCTAAATAATAAGGATTATGCCTTATTGTTCACCTCTTAGAATTTTCATGAGCGACTATCTCAGTCTTTCCTCATGACATCGTGGACCTATTGAACTAGGTAATCATTATCATACAACTCGAGCCATGGAAGGAGTGCTAGTAGGCTGTGATCGGGACGTTGTGACATCTCTCCCTCAATATATGGTTTTTGTGAATGACCCCTTGATTCCTGATGTGAGTCAGATTAGCGAGCATTCATCAGCATGCATCCATCAACAAAACAATGTCAATGATCCATATACAAAATCATACTATAATTGATCATATTTTACATCTGCATAAATTAAATACTCAAACCCATACAATCCACACCGTAACTCAATCCAAAGTCCAAGGAGGTCCATTGATTACCTCGGCATCCACAATTTGTCAAGCAAGGAAATTCGTCAATAACATTTGTCAATACATATATATCAAATAAGATTAAATAACAACCATCAACATCATCATAAGAATCTATAAATGAAACAAATAACCATGCACTATAACTAGATCACTTCCATGCAAGTGTCCTCAAATAATAAGTCGATAACATGTGCTCGAAAGAGTGAGATGTTACACAACCTCTATAGTTTCATTTTTCTTCACATAACTCATATGGAAGATTTAAATATATAAAAACTTAAAAACTCATGAACACAATCCATGTGGGACGGCTTATTTTATAAAAGTCTAATTTTGATTAAAGGCCCAAAATGACCCACAAAATTGATGAACGATGGGTGAGTCTCTGACTTCCTAAGCTTGTATATTGAGTTCCCAACGTCAGTTTTGGACAAAGTATACCTTGTTGGAAAGGTAATTAAATGAGGAAAACGATGGAATATGTTTTAGGAGATGTAACTCGCAAAAATTCTTCCAAAAATTAAAATAAAATTCATCTTTGTTTGCATGACTTGCTAGTGAATCTACTTTGTACCTCGACTTCCCAAGCTTATAACTTGAGACACAAAACTCCAAATTGTGCACATAAAGACTCGTCAAAAATATGGGATGATAAAGAGTGCATATATGATAGTTTTAGTGGCTAGGAAATTAAATATCATGCTCAAAAAAATTAAAACACAATCCACTTTTAAAAAGGCAGTCAATTAAAAAATTCAAAATATAAGTTTATTAAAAAAAAATTATTAAAGACAAAATCGGCACCACTTCAAAGAATGAGTTTTAGGAAAATAAATTCATTAATAAGGATTTCATTAAGAATTATTTAAATTGGTTACTAGAAATATAAGTTCCTGGAAATTCTTAGAAAGGCCAAAAACCCTAACTACTTCAAGAAGCATTGGAAGCAAATTTTAAAATACATAGAGAACCATCAAACAAATGGTTATAGAGGGAAATCAAAAGATCATAATAGAATAGGTCTAGCCATCAGTATGTATTCAGGTTTTTTATCAGTAAATAAAGATCCCCATTCTTCTTCTTCTTCTTCTACACCATTTCCTCAAGGCTTTATGCTTGTATTTCTGAATTGAGCATAAGGTTGAGTTCTTGAGTGTTTTTCTTGTATTATTCCAATATTTTTCTCTATAAGATCATGGAGTATTTTACATCCATTTATGTGGCTGATAAATGTAAGACATGATTGTCTATTTGATTAATGGATATTTAGTCCTTATGTCTCATAAGCTTAGTTTTTGAAGCAGTAATCAATTGGTTTATTGAATGCTTTGTAATGAGAAATATTTTTCATGTAATAAAATCCATAGAGAACTATTTAAGGGCATATCTTTAATGATTTATTAGATATTGGGATTTATGATTGTTAGATTTTTGGAGTATGCCCATCAAATTTTTTCCAGTTTTGAATGCAGAACTCATTTAAAGTTCTCTGAAATGATCAAAACCACTTCATCCCTTTTCTTCTGATAAGATATGGATGTATCCTCTACTTGCGTATGCTTTATATAGTTGTATTAATGATGTTGAGTATAATTTATTCAGATATTGAATCCTTTCTTCAATGTTTTAATTGTTAAGAAGCTACTTGTTGCACATAAAGAGAAAGAATGGTTATCAATAACCATTTCATATAAAAAATAAAGCAATAAATACTTGGGGTCTCTTGTCTAGCATTCTCCCTAATTCAAGAACATCAAAATATATTTTTCATCCAAAGAGGATTACCACCTCTATAAAAATGGAGGGGGATTCATATCCTCATGGGGTTTTGTTTTGGATCTTAACCAATTTAAACATAAACAATGACAAATCGGTGTATCAGTGTCTTGGTGAGGTTAGACGAGTGTCACTCTTCCTATTTGTAAATTGAGCCAGTAGTGCTCATACTATAATTGTTTCGCAATAACAAAGACTTACTTGGGTGTTAGACATGGTTCATGTTGCCTAGACTATTTATGTGTGTGTATTTTTTTTGTTCCACTTTTATTCTCTTGGTTTCTCATGTTCATGAATGTATGATTATATATGACTAAGTGTTAACCTATTACCAATTGTCTAAGTATACAATAGCTACACTAGAGTAGGAGTGTGACTCACAAGTGGCTTAGAACAAAGTATGGGTATGGTCTAGGTGAAGAGGCATAGTCTGAGTTAAGTATCCTTATTATTATGAAGAAACCAAGATAGAAACTTTGTGGTGTCGCATGCCCTCAAGAGGTTCACGATTGGAAGATTCGGCTAGGAACACTATGGAGACATGACAATTGTCATTTTTATCACATATACCTTCAAATTATTAAAATGTCTTTGAATTTGTAGATATGAATGGTGAAAAACAAATATTACAAGGAAATTGTAAACTAAATCACGAAGAAATTATTGAGAAATAGAAAACAAAGTCACCTACTTGATTTTTTTTTTTTAAATCTGTATTCATACTACGATTCGTGTTGTGAATTATGCTCTTAAAAAATCTCTCTCCCTCTATTTTCCTTGGTAAAAATATCTTTCAGAACTATCTCCTCCACTTTTGGCACTAAACTGAATTAAGATTATTGGAATACACATATATGACATTGTCTTTAACATCATTTTGTAGTGTAATTTGTCCAAAAAAATAAAATTATGATGACACTAGACACATCACATTAGTGGGAATCATGTTTTGTGTCACATTTTCATCACTACATCCATTTCTAGTTTCAGGTTTTTTGGCATGTTCTCTTGAAAATGTGATGATAGTGACAAAATGTGATTCATTGAGAGTGTTTCTACATTGGTTTTACATCACAACTTCTCAAAAAACTACTTTTAGGGAAACTCTACAACACTTTTATGTTTAATGTGTTTTTTGGTGTCTCATTAGTGTCGTTCAATGTTGCTTCTACATTGATATTGTATAGTTGGGTTTCATATTTGTGTCATTTTGACATCATATTGGCATCAAAATCTAAACTTTTGTATGTTGTGTCATATTTGTGTTGCATTGCATCACAATTGCATTGCATCACAAAAGCATTGTGTGAGCATCATGTTTGCATTATACTGGCACCAAAATACATAACTTTTGCACCTTGTGAGCATCACATTACATCAAATTTTCATTGTAGAGTCACATTTGTGTTAATGTTACATTATATTGCATCAAATTTATGTCATATTCAATCAAATTACGTCATGTTAACATCAAAGTTGGATTTTTTTCATCAAAATTACAATGTGTTAGTTTCAAAATTGCAATGAAAATATTACTATTTATTCAAGTATTTCTACAAATTTAAATATTATTGATTATTCAATCACTATTATTTATTTTAATTGTTGTTAATTATTTAACATTTATTATTATTATTATTATATTCATACATTGGTGATTAGTTGGATGCATCAATTTAGTTCATACTAATTATGAATGGAAAATCTATGTACATATACATGCAATTGTAACATACCTAGCCTTCAAGTTGAGTCCCATTACTACTAAAAACAACCAAATACAATTCTGATAGAAAATTGTAAATGTGGAAAAAAACCAACATGATATACCAACTCATGCAACTGGCCATAACATTTAAAAACATGAAATGCAACTGATTCGTACAAGAACAACAATAAACAAACACATGAAACATCATTTAATCACATAAACACAAATTAAAATGTGGCATTTACCCATAAGAGACAACAATTAATAAACTAAAACTCAATGTGAAATGCTCAACAATTAAACTCAACATTCTAGAGAAACAAACATAATGAATTTGAGAACTTATCTTATTAATAAAAAACAACCCACTGTAGTGGTCAGATGTTCCACCCAACCATAAGCTCATTGTTGTATTTCTCAACAGGAGGTCACTCCCGATATGGGACTATGTATTCACAAGAGATGGTGGTTCCTAAGGTTGGATACTATCTCCTTTCAACAAGCTAATACCTACATTCATTCCAATCCATCGACTCTCCTTCCCCTCAACTTACACAACCCAAGGAATGGGGTCGTCTTCTCTTCCACACAATCCTTGAAGCTATCTCACTTCCCTCCAGGGCTCTAGCACAAGTTGACTAGGAAATCTCTTTGTTGGAGAGTCCGAGAATCTGTGGCTACAAAAAGAATTCTCACAACAACAAATTACTTGCTCTCTTTACAATTTATTGAACATAATATTACTTACAGGCCTACAACCTATCTCCCCATGAAATTATAGCTCCAACAAGATATTATACATGCGCACTATGGTTTCCTTCAATCTTCAACACTCTAGAACTCCTTGGTTGTCCAAAAATATCCATGTAAAAACTCATCTCCTTTTCCATACGAATTTCCTTTTCTTCCATGTATGTTGACTCTCCCGATTTTCAAAGTTGATTGTACTCGGGCCCATGCTCTCAATAACTCTATGAGGTGACTTTACACACCCACCCTCTTACATGTATTCAATGATTGGACTTGTAAACACTCAAAAAGAAATAGAAGGCTCATAGTAAAATAATTTAGAAATATGGTTTGGGTTTAATAGGAATGGGTAATTCCCCTTATACCCCTTCTCTCTCTCGTGGAAACTAAGCCACTAAGTCTCCATTCATATGTAGTTGGCGATACATTTTATTTTTTATATACAAATTTTACATATTGCATTGCTTAATGTGTGGTCATACATCGTATTTTCATTATACATCGCTAAATCGGGGATTGAAAATGAGGATGTTACAACAATTATGAAATTTTAACACACTAACATTAATGGAATTTCAAGCCATGAGAACACACAAAGCCATATAATCATAAACACAATTATATGAAATTTTACCTCATGAATTTTGAATCAATTTCACACTATTCAAGTAAAAGAATGTATAGATATAAACACAACCATAAATCTTAAATTAAATCACAAAATATCTATGTAATTTTCTATGCCTATAAAAGTGGTACATTGCCACTTTAGGAAAAATGTCAACTTTCTATATAACATTCTTTAGGAAAAATGTCAACTTTCTATATAACATTGCATGCAAAATATTCTAATATATAAGGAAATGAAATGAATTTCACTTCTCTCATCATTTTTTTAAACCCGCGACATACTCACTTCATAAAAACATAAAGAACATGAATCCAATAAAATAAAGAATTGCTAACATTGTAAGATATAATTAAAATCATAAGTTAAAAAACAGTTAATACCCTTCGATTAGTGGGAATAACTCACGACTTCATTAATTTGGAAGCATATGATATATTCAATTAATGAATAAATAATTTCAACTATATATAAGTTGAAACATGGAATATATAATTTCAAGAATATATGGACCATGTAGCATTAAATAGTACAATTGGAAACATTTTATGTAGATGTCATAGTGCTCTTTGCTTACTAAAATCACTATGGAAATTTATTTCAGAATGTAAAAATCTTGACGAATATTACTAGCTTTTAATATGCAAACTATAAAATGTTGAGTCATATTTATGTAAGCATATTTAAATTTCTAAGGATTTTATATATTTTTTATAAAATTTGAGTTGTTTTAAGGTAAAATAATTTTATTCTACATAATTTGGGGAAAACACTTTTAGAAAAAATGAAAAGAGAATAATCTCTTTTTAGAAAAAAACATGGAAAATTAACCCATGAACTATATATAGTCTTTCAATTTTTTTCTTGTTTTAAACCAATGTTTAAGATATTCTTTTGACCAGTTAATTATGATAGTGTCAAAAATTTCTCATGTAAAATTTTGCTTCATCTAAATTTTAAAGTCTAACAATTTCCATCAAATTGTTTTTACAAAGATAGATCTCCATCTTTATACATTATCAACTTTATGACATATCCTCAAACATTAAAATGACATATACACATATAATAAATAAATACCATTAAAAATGAAATAAATTAAATGCAATTAAACTCTGAAATTTATTAAAAAAAAATACAAGATAAACTTACCATGGCTAACACTTTTAGAGTAAATACTACTTACACTCTTAAAAATTATCCAAGTAAAATGAAAAAAATAATCTTTATTTATTAATAATTTGTCTCTTTTTGTTATTTTTATTATTCAATTTTTTTTTAACATAAAACAAAATATAACAATCAACCATTACCATTCTGAATTATAAATTTAGATGAATTATAAATTTAGTAGATGAATAAATTCACATAGCAAAATTAAATCAAAATTTCTAAATAAACTCAGTAAATACAAATAGAAATAGAATAATAAAACAAAGAAATTGGGATTCCCTCCTCCTGTCAAACCATAAAACTATAAAGAGTTTAAAAACAAATATGTAACTTCCTACTTCCATTTAACATGAATGTTATAATTAAACCTCGGAATCCATTAAAACAGAAATTATCATTGGATGAGAGCATGGTGGCCTAATTTTTGAACCCTATAAAGCAAGCTTCAAGCATATAGCTCAAGCTGTATAAACCTGCACAGAAGATGACAGCTGCCAAAAAAAACCCATATCAGGGTTTTGATATAACTCTCTGTATTCATGCTAAGAAGCGCCTCCCAGATATTGGTGGTGCTTTGTGATTGTGGGCTCTTCTCCCAGAGCATTGCCTCCGACCCCTTGATAGCACAGTTGTTGAGGATATGGCGAGTTCATTGAGATGGCATTGTTGCTATTGTTCATGATACTGTGTGCAGGCTGCCGCATTCTTCCAATATATCGGTGGTGGTCCTGTGGAATCTTTGGCCCTTCTCCCAAACCATTGCCTCCCACGCCTTGATGTCGGTGGTCCTGTGGAATATTGGGCCCTTGTTGAACATGTTCCGAGTTTATTGCGATCCCACTGTTGTTGCGGTCGCTTTTGATGATACTGTACTGTGCACCATATGACAAGTTCCCTGCAGGCTCAAACAGACATTCTCCGGCCATAGCACTACTGCTCCCGGCGTATTCATGCTCAAAATTTGAATATGTATTATTCTGCAAGCTGACCATTTGTCCCGGCGGTTCAAATCTGTTTGCCTCCATAATCAATCTATCATCTGCTGCCATTCCTCCTCCTGCATTAGGCATCCATGACGAAAATTTGATTGAATTTCCCTGTATAACAGTTTGTTGTTGGGGATATGAAGTGTACTGTGCAGGTTCTCCAGTACCAGTGCTGATCCCCTCGTATGAGAGAGAGTATTGATTTCGGGGACAACATGACTGTGGAATGTAAGTGAACTCCTCTGCAAGCCCAACCAACGTTTCTCCGGCCATTTTCCCCTTGTATTGATTTCGAGGAACGGAAGTGAAACCAGTGCTATGGGGTTCAGTATATGGCAAATTCTCTGTAGGCTCAACCAGCCATTCTCTGACCATAGCACTACTGCTCCCGGCGTATTCATGCTTAAAATTTGAATATGGACTATTTTGCAAGCTGCTCATTTGTCCATGTGGTTCAAATCTGCTTCCCTCCATAATCAATCTATCATTTGCTGCCATTCCTCCTCCTGCGTTAGGCATCCATGACGGAGTGTTGATTAAATTTGGCTCTATAACACTTTGTTGTTGGGGATATGAAGTGCACTGCAACTGGTTTGCAGAGTCCCCAAAATAGAGACCATACGGATGTGAAGATGGGGCAATCTCATATTGCACTGAATTTGGATTTGCATTGACAGTGGGCTCCACAAAAACCTCTTGTTCGTAATTTCTTGCAGGATTCTGCTGATGATCATGATCGGCAATGGAGAATGCCCTAGCGGAAACCGAACTGTCAACATCTGGGACGAAATACGCGCCATTAAAGTTCGTATCCGTGGAGACGGGACTGGAATTAATTGTTGTGGTCGAAGGAATAGCCTGTTGTGGCCGTATTCCAGATAACCAATATTTTTTGTACAGCCATTCAAGGGTCGTCCCGTCCGATTTGCCGGCGAGCTTTCGAGTTATGTCGGTAAGCCGCGATACGCAGTTGTAGGGCACTCGAACTCTTCTATCGCGGCCGTCTTCGGTTCGGCGGTGCCTGTCTCTTGGGACGTCCTGCCTCCGCTGCTCCCGCCTCTTCCGCGGTGGGGTCATCATGGACTCGTCTTTGGGGCCATTGATGAGCAGGTCATCAGGGGAGGAAAACTTGTGGGGATCTAGATCCCTCTCTGACTCTCGGATTAGCCATTCCACAGTCTTTCCATCCCGTTTGTGGCCCAGTGTTTTCGTCAGCTCAAAGAACAGCGGTGCAATTCTTGCTGGTAATCGAATGCTAGTATAACGTGCTCTCTTGCCACGAGATAAAGGAGGAGATGACTTTTCCCCACTGACTTGATCGATTGTTTCGTCAATATTGGATACGCCCTCCCTGCTTCGCTTTCCCCTCTGCGCCATTGCCATGGGTTTAGCTTTCTCTCAGTTTTAGTSAGGAACTCAGTAGCTAGCSTCGTAMTCATACADTGATTCAASCAWAAATAAATCGAATTGGGTATAAGTTTTTTTGAATADTTATAGCRCTAGTTTTGTTSGCATGGCTTGCTTGAAGACCGATGAATAAGGAATAAGGTTGGTGGGTGGTTACGGTTGTTATTGATTTTGATTTTCTATATTTGAGAGTTTCTACGTAGCCCTTTCAATTCCCATTTTTATGGATTTTCATTTTTAGTATGGATTTAAATATTTGAAGGCTATTTAATTTTCATTTAATTATGGTTCATAGATTAAAATTTAATATTTAAATAGTCATATAAACTGGATATATAGTCTCTTCTAAAATAATTCAATATTTAATTTCAATAATAATAATAATAATAATAATAATCTATTTTTAAGGTCACTCTCAAGCCAGCACATCAAATTGGTGTATGAGAGCACCTTATTTGTAGGACAAGGGACCCCTCTCCGTCCAACCATTTGACTTGTAAAGTTTACGGAGGTAAAGAGTGGGTTTTAATTATAGGGCCTCCCTTCGAAGAAATAAAAAAAATAACTAATAACAAGCACACGATAAAAGACCAATTGAACTAACCTTAAGGGATTATTATTATTATAATATTGTATATTATTAAATACTATTATTAATTGAAATCAATAATATATATCCACCTCCTCTTAGCATTAAATAATAAGCTTTATGATGTATATGCATGATGTCTCAATATTACATATTGTGTGGTCCCCTTTGACCCTAGACCAATTGAAATAATCCTAAGGGATTATTATTATTATTATATTGTATATTATTAAATAATATTGTTAATAGAAGTAAATAATGTATATGCACCTCCTCTTACCATTCAATGATAATATATTATGATGTATATGTAGCATGTCCAATATTACATATTGTGTGGAGTGTTTGGCAACATGATACATGTACTTCAAGGTAATGGATATAAATATATTAATATTTGATTTCAATGTGATTTTAAAAATTAAATTATTATTTTTTTGAGGAAATGTGTTACTGTGGTAAAGAGTGGGTTTTGATTATGGGGCCTCACCTAGACGAAATCAACAAACGATTAACATCTCACTCTAGACCAATTGAACTAACCCTAAGGGATTATTATTACTATAATATTATATATTATTAAATATTATTATTAAAAGCCAATAATGTATATCCACCTCTTCCTAGCATTAAATAATAAGATATTGTGATGTATATGCATGATGCCTCAATATTAAATACCTAGACCAATTGAACTAATCCTAAGAGATTATTATTATTATTATTATTATTATTATATTGTATATTATTAAATACTATTGTTAATATAAGCCAATAATGTATATGCACCTCCTCTTACCATTAAATAATAATATATTAGGATGTATATGCATGATGCCTCAATATTACATATTGTTTGGAGTGTTTGGCAACATGATACATGTACTTCAAGGTAATGGATATAAATATATTAATAAAAAATAATAGAAGAAGATAAATATACATCATTTTAATAAATATCCAAAGAATATAAATATCAATAGTGTCCTCGAATGCAAGTTAAGTTGTTTTAAAAATTAATTGTTTAGATAAATGTGCCTTTTGTATCATGCAAGGTAAGTTGCTTTATTGTAGAATGTGTGAAAAGCTAACAAACATAAATATTAAAATATCATTTTAATAATATTATAATAATCTATTTTTAAGGTCATAGCCAAGGGCGACATCAAATTGGTGTATGAGACCCCTTTGCGTGTGGGACTCAAATTGGTGTATGAGATCCTTTGTTTGTGGTAATTTTTCCCAAACAAGAAAAAAAATGTCAAAGGTCAAAGTCAACACTCAAATGTCGTACTGCTAACGTGGAAGATGACATCAACAAGATGTCATGATGCTCACATGGCAACATCGGAGGCTAACACATGGCATGCATTTTTGGCATTTTTAGGTGCTGAGGTGGTAGATGATTAGACTCTACATATGATGATGTGGTAGTCCGTATAGTGACGTGGCAGGGTATAGATGACAGGTGGCAGTGATATGGCAGGCTATGGGCATGACGCATAATGTATGGTGCTGACTATGCAAGCAAGTTGGCAAGGTGACTGTACAGGTGACTCAGTTGTATGGGCCAGTATAGGTGTGACATGTGGCCCAATCAGAGGGTGCCATGTGGCACCCCGGATGAGGCCAATGAGGGCCAGGTCAACAATTTTGTTTGCAGTTCATTGGAATTGAACCCATGACCTGTTAAAGCACCAATGACTTCACCAAACACTCTAACCACTCTGGCTACCATTATTGATTATTATACCTATGGAAGTAATGCATTTTGTTATGCTAGTTGGCTAGTATTTTGGGATAAGCCTCGGTCGACGGGGGCTACCTGTCCACCAGAGAAAACTTCCAAGCAACCAAGGGTGCTAGACTGGAATATGAAGGAGGGTGCGGTAGGTGGTTGAACAATGTGTGGCCATATGGCTTCGCACATGACCAAGGCAGAGGACTAGGGCGTCAATGCTTTGCATTTGGACACATGGACCACCCATAAGACTTGCAGCCTTTGGAAAAGCGGTGCACATCAATAATTTTCCAAAAAGTGGGTTTCTTACTTAGGAAACTGGTTTTTTTTGTTATTTAGCCTCATGTTTTGTGGATTTTTCAAATTATTGGAGGATCTGGAGCCCGATTTGAGGCCAAATCTTGGAAGGAAGTTGGGATAGGATCCTCAACTCAAAATCTATATAAACCAAAGGCTTTTGATAGTCTAGAAAAGTTCAGAACTACTAAATGTTGAATATTTCCTGAAGCTTAATCCATTTTTATGTAGAAAATCCATTGAGGAAGCAAAGTTTGGAGTGCATTTTCAGGAGCTATGCTCAACATTTTTCAATGTTGTTAGCTGTGCTAGATTCTTTAGGTCAAGAAGAACACAACTAGACCAATTTGTAATCCAATTGATGTACTTTTGATGTATTTTTGAAGCATTGAAGATTAATAAGAAAGCCTCCCCCATTGAGACAAAGGCCCGAAGATGTAGACAACCTTGTCGAACTCCATTATCAATCTTTGGCATTATGGTTTGTTGTTCTTAATTTTCATTTTCTGTTATGCATTCTTTATGATGGATGCAACATTCTTTCATTAAATCTTCTTCATCTCTTTAATTCCTAAATGGTAAATCAACTCATCCATAAACTTAAGCATAGTCTAAAAAAAAAATTTGGATCATGTATAAACAAATTTCCCTTGTATGGACCACTCTACCTTCATCAATAACATGTCTTACAAAATGATTCAATGTCCCATTTTGGTACGATGCATTGTTAGTCAAATACACAAAACTTTGACCACCCTATAAGATCCTATCCTCTACTTGTCCAAACTTACCTAAAAGATCCTTGCATTCATGCAAGACATAACCCAATGTAGATCTCCTCTTCTCCAAATCTCCTGCAAGATCTAAATCAACAGAACCACATACTAAATCAATACAACCACTGTATGTGATACATGTGCCTGTAAGATATTCAAGAGCCCATTTCCAATGCTTTGGATTCACCATGTGTCCACTCACAACACCATCTGTGTGTGAAATATCTAGTCTTGAACACTTTATCGTAAACATCATCCTTCCCACTATACTGACATATGGTATATGAGATATATATATAATCCTTTTATTATGTACAATAAGGACATAGACTTGAAGAAATCTTACAATGGATAGCTAAAGTGATATTTACCATTTTCATAATGTTCATACTAAACCTCATCAATGTCTTCACCATAGACTTATGTTTTGATAACCACAAATTACCATTTTTCCCATCTTTGTGTAATTTTATGCAGCTAACATCATGAAGGTGGGTAATACTTTCGTTAGAATGGGGGTAGAAAAGTTGTTAGAATTATATTTTCAGCCGAAGTTTTGAACTTTTTGGCCAAAAACGTAGACTTTTTGGAAGAAACATTCCACATCAAATTGAATGACGCATGAACGACATTCTTGGATTTCATGTAACAAAAACGATAGACAATTTTTTTTCTCTGGAAGAAGAAAGTTCAATCGAAAATGTTTTTAATCCAAAAGAACTTTCGACTCAAAGATCTTTAAACCAAAAACATACATTATATATGACCATCCTTTCATTACATTGTTACTTTATAGACATTGCAGGTGATCGTTGGTGGACTAGTGAGCTTTGGCACTGGTGGAAATGTTGATGTAGGGTGTTGGTGGAAATGTTGGCGTAAGGTGTTGGTGGCAAATCCAGAAGAAAAATCCATGTAATTTTTAGAGTTTTGCAAATATTTGTTATATTTTCTTGTTTAAATTTATGGAAAGTTATAGTTTTTTATTGTGTTCCATTTGGATATGGATTCTGGTGCGACAGATAGTTTCATTTCACCATCTGCATTATAAAAGAGTGGGTTGACAGCCTACGAGCACGATGACTTTAAACAAGTCGAGATGGCTTCAGGGGAAAAACAAGCAGTAGGACCTAGTGTCGATAATTGTATAGTAGACCTGTGAGTGTGTACTACCAGGTTAAAGGTATACATCACTGTTCTTGGGGCATATGATCTAATCATTGGAATGGATTGGTTAGCAGCTCATCGAGCTTTGGTAGATTGTTTCGCAAAGAGGGTGCTTTGTGTCGATGATGAAGGAAGACCAATAGAAATCGAAGGTGTACAGAGAAAAGTGTCGCTATGCTTTATATCCACTATGAAGGTTAAGCGATGCTTGAGGCAAGGGTGTCGACTTTATGTAGTGGAAGCAGTGAATGAAAGGAAGGGAC
>JZKD02S1884542.1:458684-469153 GCA_000966675.3 Picea glauca
AGGACGGTGTTAGTTCACACTCCCCAAGACATGTGATGACGACTGCCAGATTCCTGATAGGGAAGCTTGGTCGAGATATCGACACTTCCACTTACGGGTTCTATTTGGAGTTAGGTCAATGTAGTTGACGCTCCAAGATAGTCTAGCAGAGGACAGATAGCAATGGAGATGGAAGTAGGTTAGGGAGGAAGGATGAGTAGTAATAGTTGAGAAAGTATGGAGATCTGTCTTGTGGTGGAAGTTAATGTATTTCCTTCAAAAAAAGAAAAAAAAAAATGAATATTCATTTTTATGTAACTAAACCAAAGTGTTTAAAATAAAATTGTAGAACCAGATAAAAGTAATTAAGGGATTTCTCAACAACTGATTGGTTTGTTGTCTTTTATAAAAGACTAGTCTTGCTTACTGGATTGGATACGTACATAAAATACTAAAGGATGACAGTTTGATTATTACTACATGCACGAGAATTGTATGTACTAGCTACACATGCAATTCTTGTACATATACACTAGCATGTATGAGTTTTCTTGACTTACTTACTAATAATGTCAGTTACTTGTTATGAATGTGTGAACCGTGTTTCTTTTCCTTTGTACCACGAGATACCTTAACTTCGGGACGAAGTTTCCTAAAGGGTGGGTGTATGTAACAACCCTAGATGAATACATGCTTAGGGATTATTAAGTAAAATTTATTAGATAATTAATTGTCCTAATATGGTTTTAATTAAACAATGATTAGTATTAATAATATTAATTGATTATTTATTTATTAATTAATTGTTTTTAACTTTAGATTAATCAATTAATTAATTAATTATTACATATCACACTCAATGATATTGGTAATAATTTAAGGGGGGCTTAATAATTTTAAATTGTTTAATTAAAATGCTTTACGTATGCGGGAGAGGGTAAGGCATTAAAGAAAGGGATAAGATATTAATGAAGGGGGGATAAGGCATTAAAGAATGGGATAAGATATTAATGAAGGGGGGATAAGGCATTAAAGAATGGGATAAGAAATTAATAAGGGGGAGATAAGGAAATTAATGAGGGGGAAGAGAGTGAGTGAAGGAGGGATAAGGAAGGGAAGGAGTTTGACGGGAGCCATTCTATGGGAGTTGGGGATGGATTTTGGGAGCTGGGAGTATTGCAGAGAGAAGTGAAAATTCATGAGTGGTATTGATACAGTGAACCAGAGTTGTTGGGGGTTTTGGGCACGGAGGGCCAGGATATCAGTTGATATCCTGGGGCTAGGGAGATACCTAGTTGGCAGGGAGGACGGTTTTGGGTAGTGTTTTGCAGAAGCGGGAAGGAAGAAAGTGGCGGGAAAACAAAGGATAATAACATGAGGTTCAGGTATTTACCAAGAATTATGCATTGTTTTTGTATTACTTTGTTATTAATTTTTTTTACTATGAAGAATTTGATTCCGAATGTGCTTAATGAAGGTAACTTTTAAATTTTACTTCTTTGTTCTAAATTAAATGTTGTTTATTTAATTTGGCTATTACGACGAGGCTGACCTTTCCGCATCATCTTGGATTCGTAGGGAAGGCCCCTGGGACATTTCCCATGGGAGGGGGCTCAAGGCCACCTCCATATGGTAATAGATTCGTACCAAGGACAGTAGCCGCATGGATTTCAATGGCAGCAAGTGCAACATCTCGTTCATCACCAATGACACAGGAAGGTCCACGACCATCTCAGGGAGCAACTAGTAGGGGCACATGTTCTAGGGGAAGGAACTCATTTCAGAGACAGTGGTAGAATAGTGCGTAGGTTCAATCTCATGTTATCTGTTGGGGGTGAGGAGGACCCCATTACCAGCGTGACTACCCAAAGTTACAATAAGGATTTGTGCATAAACAAGGAAAGGCCTTGATGGGAAGAGCAAGTGGCAACCACCAGATTTACGAAATGGTTAATAATCGCCAGACAAAACATCAATCGACGGTGGTGGAGTCATAAGGTATGCTAAATCATATCAATGTAACAATTTTATTTGATTCTGGTGCTACAGATAGTTTCATTTCACCATCTGCATTAGAAAAGAGTGGGCTGGCAGCCTACTAGCCCGATGACTTTAAACAAGTCAAGATGGCCTTGGGGGAAAAACAAGTGGTAGGACCTAGCGTTGATAATTGTATAGTAGCCCTGGGAGTGTGTAATACAAGGTTGAAGGTATTTGCTACTTCTCTTGGGGCATATGACCTAATCATTGCAATGGATTAGTTAGAAGCTCATCGAGCTTTGGTAGATTGTTTCACAAAAAGGGTGCTTTGTGTTGATGAAAAAGGAAGGCTAATAGAGATCTACGGTGTACAAAGAAAGGTGTCATTATATTTTATCTCAGCTATGAAGGTTAAGTGATGCTTGAGGCAAGGGTATCGACTTTTTTTCATTGAAGTAGTGAATGAAAGGAAGCGACCCTCCTTGGATTAGTACCCGGTATTGTCAAAATTTAAGGATATTTTTCCGAACGAGTTACTAGGGTTACCTCTTGAGAGGGAGCTTGATTTCACTATTGAGTTGAAACTTGGTGCAGACCCAATTTCCAAGACTTTGTATTGGATGACAGCATCGGAAATTTGTGAGTTGCAAATGCAGTTGAAAGAGTGACTGGACTTAGGGATAATAAGGCCCAGTGTCTCACCTTGGGGTGCACCAGTAATTTTTGTAAAGAAGAAGGATGGTTCCTTACAATTGTGTATAGATTACAGGGACTTGAACCATGCTACAGTGAAAAATAGGTATCCTGTGACGAGAATAGATGACCTCTTTGATCATATGAAAGGAGCAGTGATATTCTCAATGATCAATTTGCAATCAAGGTATCACCAGTTAAGGATTAAGAAAGATGATATTCCTAAAACTGCATTTCGAACATGGTTTGGACATTACGAGTTCGTCGTAGTACCTTTCAGATTGACCAATGCACCAATAGTATTCATGAGCCTCATGAACGACGTATTTCAAAAGTACTTAGACCTTTTTGTACAAGTCTTTCTAGATGACATCCTCATCTATTCCAAGAATGAAAGAGAACAAGAGGAACACTTGCGAGTGGTGTTGTCCTACCTTAGAGAGAACAAATTGTATGGAAAGTTGTCGAAGTGTTCCTTCTTCCAGAAATAGATCCACTATTTAGGTCATATCATTTCCGGTGAAGGAATCTTTGTTGACCCAGAAAAGGTAAAGGCCATTATGGAATGGCCAATGCCAAAAAATGCTCATGAGGTAAGAAGCTTCATGGGGCTAGCAGGTTATTATCGGAGATTTGTGGAAGGGTTCTCTAAAATAGATAAACCCATCACCACTTTGCAGCGTAAGGGGGTCAGGTATGAATGGATAGAAGAATGTGATAGTGCATTCATTGAGCCTAAGAGGTTACTAACTAGTGCGCCAATTCTATGAGTGTCGGATATGGAAAAGGAGTTCAGAGTCTGCACAGATGCCTCGAAGCAAGGGTTGGGGACCGTGTTAATGCAGGATAGAGGAGGGATAGCTTATGCATCAAGGAAGTTGAAGAAACATGAAGAGATTTATGCTACTCATGATTTAGAGTTGGCAGCTATAATGCTATCTCTGAAAATCTAGAGGCACTATCTTGTGGGGCGAAACTTTGAGCTCAAAATAGACCATCAAAGTTTAAAACATCTTTTCACTCAAAGGGATCTGAATGCCAAGCAAAGGTGATGGAGTGAGTTTATGAGTGAGTATGATTTTGGTATTTCATACATCAATGGAAAGAAAAATGTGGTCGCAGATGCCTTGAGTAGGAGACCACATGTCTTCTCCCTAGTACCCTTAAAAGTCAATATGAGGGAATGTGTGTTGGCGCAACTCCAAGGAGATAGTTGGTATTTAGAGGTTACTTCAAAACTCCAGAGTGGGAGGAAATTAGATCCAAAGTATGAAGGATATAGTCTGGAAGTAGACAGACTATTGAGATATCGAGGAACGATGTACCTCCCTGAAGATGGGGATATTCGAAGCATCATACTGAAGGAATCCCATAGAGAACTTTATTATGCACATGCGAGTGTGAAGAATATGTATGTAGACATGAGGAAGCTCTTCTTCTGGGTAGGCATGAAGCGCGATGTAGTCCATTTCGTCACCAAGTGCCTAGAGTGTCAACAAGTGAAAGCCGACCACCACCACTCGGTAGGCCTCCTACAACCACATGATGTTCCTATGTCCAAGTGGGATGTCATCTCTATGGATTTTGTTGTAGGGTTTCCGCTCAGATCTCATAGACACAATGTCATTTTTGTGATAGTTGATAAGTTAACCAAGAGTGCTCATTTTATTCCAGTTAGAGACACTTACGATGTCACTGATGTGGCACGTGTGTTTTTAAGTGAGGTTATCCATTTGCACGAGATACCTAAGAAGATCATTTTAGATAGGGACTCTAGATTCACTTCCAGGTTTTGGACAAATTTAAAGTCAGCATTGGGGACTCACTTGAACTTAAGCACAGCTTATCATCCTGAAACAGATGGGCAAGCTGAGAGAGTAAATCAAGTCATAGAAGACATGCTTAGGATGTATGTCATGGATAATAAAACCCATTGGGAGAAATACCTACCTTTGGTAGAGTTTGCCTACAATAATAATTTTCATTGCTCCATCAGAATGCCACCGTATGAAGCTCTGTATGGAAGGCCATGTAGAACATTGTTGAGTTGGGATAGATTAGAAGACCGAGTAATAGTTGGGTCAGAATTGATTCAAGAGATGGAGGAACAGGTGATTCAGATTAGGCAGAGAATAAAGGAAGCACAGGATAGGCAGAAAAGTTATGCGGATGGACACAGGACCGACCGAAGTTATAAAGTGGGAGACCAGGTTTTTATTCGTATCAGGCCTAATAAGAGTACCATACAGTTCGGGAAGGGGAAAAATTTGTCACCTTGATTTATAGGACCATTAAGAATCCAAGAGAAAATTGAACCCATTTCCTATCGTCTCGTACTGCCACCCCACCTGCATAAAACTCATAATGTTTTTCATGTATTTGTTTTACGTCATTATGTTGTTGATGAATCACATAAACTAAATTGGAAAGAACTGCAGGTATCATACGCGGGAACTCTCACGGTAGAAATGTTATGCATATTGGACTGTAGAGTCCGACAGCTCAGGAACCGTTTGGTAGACCAAGTTAAGTTCTAGTGGGACAAGTATAGTCCAGGATCTGCTACTTGGGAAGACGTCGAAACTCTACAACGAGATTATCCCTAACTTTTTTAACCACCTTCAGAATATGTTTCTCGAAGGTTGGGTGTATGTAACGCCACCTTTTGACTTAGACAACCAGTATTACCTAAGCCCTACACACCTTTATTTTCTATTCATAGTGAAACTATTAAATGATACACCTGAACTTTTAAGATGTATGAATCTTTATGAATGTTTAAATGTATTTGGATGATGATGGATATGATGTGACATATTGTGTGAATGAGAATCCTATGAAGGTTTAAATTCTATTTGAATGATGTTGGATATGATGCAATTTGTTATGTAAATGATAATTTTGTGAATGGGTGTCATTAATTGAATTATGGGATATTATGAGATCTATTTCTAACTTGAAAACTTTGATGTTAAAGTTGTTGGTACGAGGATACCAAATTGAAATTATGGTGGTATGCAATTACATGATGATAATGCATAGAAATGTATGAGTTTGTGTTACAGACTAATCTGCAGGTTATGGGCTATGAAATAGCCAAGGGATAATGATGATGAAAATGTATGTTATGACCACTGGCCGAGAAACAATATGGTATGAATATTTGTATGTGAAATTATATTGGTTTGGATGCATTGCTATGATATGTAGACCAGTGCAGGATTTTTAGGTGGTGAGACTGCCCAAAACTGAATAGATGTTGACAAAGCTCCCAGCAACACGGTGCCACTGTATATTCCATTGAAGGGTGTGGACCCTAGTTATGATTAGGAGGGGTGGAGGAATTTCCCACCGTGTATCCTCCAAAACCTGAAGTCACAAGAGGACGATATTAGCTCACTCTCCCCTAGACGTGTGATGATGACTCTGAGTTGCCTACCAAAGAAACTTGGTCAAGATAGTGACACTTCCTCTTATGGGTTCTATTTGGAGTTAGGTCAATATAGTTGATGCTCCAAGATAGTCCAGCAGAGGAAGGATAGGAATAGAAGATGGAAGTAAGTTAGGGAGGAAGGATGAGTAGAAATAGTTGAGAGTGTATAGATATTTGTCTTATGGTGGAATGTATTGTTTTTCCTTCTGAAAAAAAAAATGTGTATATATATGAATATTCATAATTATGTAACTAAACTACAATTGTCTAAATAATATTGTTGAACTAGATAATTATAATTAAAGAATTTCGCAAACATTTGATTGGTTTATTTTCTTTTATAAAATGAATAGTCTTGTTGAATGGATTGGATGCATATGGAAATTACTATAGAGATGATATTTATTGATATTGGTACATGAACGAGACTTCTATGTACTAGCTACACATGCATTTCTTGCACATTTACACTAGTGTGTATGAAATTCTTGGTTTACTTACTAATAATGTCGGTTAATTGTTAGGAATGTGTGAACCATGTTTCTTTTCCCTTGTATCCTAAAATACTTTAACTCTAGGACGAAGTTTCGTGAAGGGTGGGTGTATGTAACAACCCTAATTAAATGATTTCTTAAGGTTTATCAAGTATAATTAATTAAATAATTAACTGTCCTAATGTATTTTAGTTAAACAATGATTATTTATTAATAATATTAATTAATTATTAATTGTTTCTATATATTGATTAATTAATTAATTAATTAATTAACTCATTAAAGGTTTGGGTAACGAATCAAGAGCTTAATAATTTTTATTTATTTATTAGAAAACTTAACATATGAAGGATAAGGCATTGAATGGATGGATAGGCTATTGAATGCAGGGATAAGGTATTGAATGAGGGATAAGGTATTAAATGGAGGGATAAGGTGGGAGGCGGTGAATGGGGGAGGATATGAGGGGGAAGAAGCATTTGGGAGAGTACTTTTGGAACTTTGGAGAAAAGAGAGCATTTTGAGAGCACGGACTGTATTTTTCTGTTGAGGAATATTTTTCTGGTTTGGAGTTTGGGGTGGACTGTTATAGGGGTGCACTAGGTTGTTGGGAGTTTTGGGTTCTGGGGCCAGGAATCCTCATGGAATCCTGGAGCTAGGGAGTTGAATAGACTTTATTCTTAGCTGGGAGGAAGGAAAGATTCAGTTTTGGGCAGAGTTTGGGCAGAGCAGCAGTGAGGACAACCAAAGATTTGGGAATTAACATGAGATAGAGGTATGTATTTTAGTGATTATGCTATGTTATGTGATGGTTATGTGATTTATTTTCATGATGTTAATAAATTTAATTTCTTCTGAATGAATTATGGTTAAATGCTGAAGATTAATTTGTATAGAATAACATTTATCTACTCTCAATTTTTCTTTAACTTATGTTTTATAAGGCTCTGTGGGGACAGAGACCTTACATGGTTCTATACCAATTGAACTAACCCTAAAAGATTATTGTTATTATAACATTGTATATTATTAAATACTGTTATGAATATAAGCCAATAATGTATATGCACCTCCTCCTAACATTAAATAATAAGATATTATGATGTATATGCATGATGCCTCAATATTACATATTGTGTGGAGTATTTGGAAACATTATACATGTAATTCAAAATAATGGATATAAATATATTAATAAAAAATAATAGAAGAAGATAAATATACATCATTTTAATAAATAAATGAGGAATATAAAAATCAATTGTTAACTTAAGCTGTTTTAAAAAACAACTCTTTAGATAAATGAGTTTTTAGTAGCATGCAATGTAAGCTGCTTTATTGTAAAATGCATGAAAAGTTAACAAACATAAATATTAAAATATCATTTTAGTAATAATAATAATCTATTTTTAAGATTATAGCTAAGGGAAACATCAAATTGGTTTATGATACCCTTTTGTTTGTGGGATTCAAATTGTGTATAAGACCCCTTGTTTGTGGGACAAAGGACCCCTCCACATATAGATTTGACTGCTAAAGTTTAGGAAAGTATACATACCTTATCCCTCTTGATTTGAAAAAATACAATAAAATAGAAAATAAAAACTACACAAATATAATTATTTATTTATTTATTATATTACAATAAACTGATACAATCATGCAACTTGATTTAAGTTGAAGAATCTAAATCTAAATCTAAATTTGAATTTAAAATTAGAAAAAAATTTACAAAATAAAACAATAATGTTATATAAAACTCATCTATTTGAATTAATTTTGTTAGTATTTATAATAATTAAATATACACATCATTTATATGTAATACATTGTATAAGTTGATACATCAAAGGAAATCTCATTTATCATTTTATAATTATACAATAAATTTAACATTTTTATGTTATTGAAATAGGGTTTATAATATTATTAAAAATATTTATTAATGGAATATGATTTATTTTGTTTTTTTAATATGTGTATTTTCAATAATATTATTGGTATCCATTAAGTATAAGTTTTTCTTTTGATATGTTATTTTTTATAAATTATTTTTGTTTTCACTTGATGTTAACGTTAATAGTTAAGTTTGTTAAAATTTAGTTTGCAAAATCTAATTGATGAATAGAGAAATAGAGAATGATAAAACAACACACAACAAAGACAAAGTGAGGGGAAAGATATCTTTCATTTCTTAGTCAACCAATGGAGAAATGGTTTACAAGTCTCGTGAAGCACAACTTGGGATGCTACATTTAAACAGAAAACATGCAAGCATTTTCAAGCATATGGAAATCCAAACGCTCGAAAAACCTCTAATAGAGACAACCATGTTTGATGACAACCAAAACAAATTGTAACTGAAAGGTATGTTTGAGAGTGCAAGTTTCCATAGCAAAACATAATGTAGATTGTATTTCTAGATAACCGTTGTGTACATAGTTTCTGAAAACGTCCACCCAACAATCTCCACCTTGAAAACAATTTTCCTGATACCTTTTCCAAATAATTCAATCATTGCCTTTCTTACAAGCCAAGAGAAACCAAACTCCACCACAACTTCTTTAACAGAACTGGTTGTGTAAACATGTATACACAATTTTCCCCAATATGGAACACTCTATATTCATTAGTAACATGTCTTACAAAACGATTCCTTGTCCCATTTTGGTACACTAGATTGTTAGCCAAATACACAACACTTTGACTACCACATAACATCTTATCTTGTACTTGTCCAAACTTACTCAATAGATCCTTGCAGTCATGTGAGACATAACCCAATGTAGATCTCCTCTTGTTCAAATCTCCTGCAAGAAATAAATCAACATATTCACACACTAAATCACTACAACCACTATAGGTAATATGTGTACCTCTAAGATATTGAAGAGTCCATTTCCAATGCTCTCGATTCACCATGTATCCACTCACAACACCAAGTGCATGTGAAATATCTAGTATCGAACATTTCATCACAAACATCATCCTTCCTACTATAATGACATATGGTATACAAGATTTATATAATCATTGTATTCCTTACTACAAGGACATAGACTTGAAGAAAGGTTACAATGGATAACTGAAGAAAAATTTACCTGTTTCATAATGTTCAAACTGAACCTCATCAATGTCTTCACAACTTACCATTTTTCCCATCTCTGTGTATTTTTATGCGGGTAACATCAGGAAGGTGGGTAACACTTTCGTGAGAATGGGGCTAGAAAAATTGTTAGAAAAATTTTTTTGGCTGAAGTTTTGAACTTTTCAACCGAAAACGTACAGTTTTTGGCCGAAAATTAGTTCGGACAAAACATTGGACGTCAAATCGAACAAAGTTGAAATTATGGACTTTCCGATAAAAAAAAAACGGTATCTGATTTTTCTTCGATAGAAGAAAGTTCGTCCAAAATTGTCTTTCGTCCGAAAGAACTTTTTGCTGAAAGATCTTTCGGTCGAAAACATACATTATATATGAATGGCCTTTCGTTACACTGTTACTTTAAATACATTTCAGGTGATCATTGGCAGATTAGTGAGCGTTGGCATTGGTGGAAATGTTGGTGTAGGGTGTTGGTGGAAAAACCAGGGAATTTTTAGAGTTTTACAAATATTTTTTATGGTTTCTTGTTTAAATTTATGGAAATTTATAGTATTTGACTTTGTTCCATTTGGATATGGACTTTGTGGAACAGAGTCCATGTGGACTCTGTCGGAATGGAAAAAAGTTCATAACTGATCTGCCAATTTAGAACTCTATATCTGATCTCCAATATGTCCATAGACTCCTCCATGAACTTATACATGTGTGATAATGGGATGAATTTATGATTATATGATTTTTCATAGAAGAAATCTTTATTCTTTATTATGCAAATCTTTGGTTG
>JZKD02S1884542.1:474212-490077 GCA_000966675.3 Picea glauca
AGGAAAGTGGGCAAAGTGACCTAGAAGATGTTTTTAAGGAAGCTACTTGGAGAGTATAAATAAGAGGCAAGGATATCTCATTTAAGAAAAAATTGAGAATATTGAATACCTATAGTTTTCTGAGGTAACCAAAGTATATCTAAGCCGAATTTCTAAGGAAAGTGAAGAAAAGAATGTTGGAATTCAAGGAAGGATAAATTCTTTTGATGATGCTTTCTAAGGTATGTCACAATTTTCGCAATAATTTTTTTCTAGAATAATTCAGACCGTGCAATTTCTATAACATTGAGGAAACATATACAAGTGTTTGTGGTAAAAAAATCATCTTGTGGGTCGTTGTATTTTTGGAGTTACACTCCGTGGAAAATAGGGTTTGTGGCTAGTTCTCAAACTAGTCAAAAACAGGTGTTTCGGGTAAAAACGTCATAACTTCTTCATAACAGATCCAAATTCAGTAAGACCAAATGTGTTCGATATATTACATTCTTTAGTATTCCATGTAACATTTTCATATCAATTCAACAAATATTCTGTGTGGGGCACACTTTACAAGGTTTCTCTTTATAATAAGCCAGAATTCAACAAGGTGTGCCATTTTTTCCATAACTTAGTTTATGAGAGGTTACAAGTAGGGACACCTGGATAAATTTCATAAAACACACTGAAGAACATTGTGTATAGGTTTCATATCTTTATTCATTACAGGTACAACGTTATGATTATTTCAAGTTAGGGTTGTTGACTAATCCAAAACTAGTCTTGTGAGACTAAAGAAACATTTGATGAAAATGATAGTCCCTAGTTGTTAAAGTTAAGGAAGGTTAGAAGGTATGTGATCATATACACCAGGTCTATTGCAGAGTTACAGATCATATTTGTATGATGAAATTGATGAGGGATTTTGGTTGAGGTACAAGTTGGGTACATGGTTGAGACAAGTAGTTGATGAGTTGGCACATACATGAGGTGTATAGTTGATTATGTTGGTACATATTGATGAGTCATAGTTGATTAGTACTTGAAACATGATTGGTACATACTTGGTACATGGTTGGTTGCACTTGTTTATGGTAGAGGTTGATTACACATTGTTTGGTACAGGTTGGTGCATGGTTGATGCACTTTTTTATGGTACAGGTTGATTATAGATTGAGGTATAGGTTGATGCATGTTGATGCATGGTTCAGGTTTATTGGTACATGTTTACAACGGTATATCTCACAGTGATAGTGTGATAGTGGTTCCATCATTCTACTTCTACTTCAGGGCGATTGGATGGGGAAAGGACAGGTGGTTGTAGCCACCTTTCGGTTGTATCTAGGGAACATAAAGGGTTGTAGCCTCCTTCTGGTCATAGCCAAAGAATTGGGGAGCTGGAGCTTCCCTCAGGATGTATCGTGAGAAACTAGCGGGTTGGAGCCTCCGTCCAATTGTAGCTGGAAAACAAAGGAAGTTGGTGCTTCCAATGAATGTAATTATTCAAGACATATAAGATAAAACATTCTGTGGTTTTCTCCCGTTTTGGGTTTCCACGTAAAACACTGGTGTATTGTGTATGTGTGTGATTGTTCATTTCTTATTTCTCATTATTGGATAATAATTATACATTGATATAACACTTGGATTATTTGGAGAAAAAATATTATAATTATGCTATTATTAATTCACCCCCCCTCTTAGTAATCCAACAAGCCCATGCATGAGTCCCTAAATCACATCAAATGTTGGGTAGATGATACATTTTATCTACAAGTGGGATATGGGAACCATGCCAAGGTTTTTCACACAAGGGATGACTCTCAATTCCTTGACCATGGTCAATGGAAAAATCCTAATATCTAAGGCCATAAGATATTCTTTAAGAGAGTAAGGAACATGCATTGGGTCCTAAACCAATGCACATATTGTGTAGAGGGAATATCTTACATACAATAAATATATTGGAACAATTCCAAGGTTTTTAACATAGAGGATGGGTATAAAGGACCTAGCCATGGTTAAAGAAAAATTCCTAGGGTTCTAGACCATAAAAGTGTTGAGTTTTCAACAATATAGGTTAATCATGTAGTTCATTTCAATTTGCATTTGTGTTAACCATAAACAAGAATGTTGCAGCAACCAAGATCACAAGAAGAAACACCATGTACAAGAGCACAAGAAGTATCTTGGGAAACCATTATTAACAAGGAAAGAAAACCAAGCCAAATCCTTTGCTACATTATTCAAGAGAAAGACCTTCACCACTAAGATAAACCCTACCACACAAGAGGGTGCACAAACCCTAGAACTCTAGCACCCAAGAGAGGTGCGCACTTTTCCCAAAGAAATGTACTTGCTTAAATTTTCAAACTCACATGAAGGATATGATTTCACAATGGGGAATCTTGCTTTACTTATATTGGAATTTCCCTATAAATAAAAATGTCTATTGGCTCAACATGGCTGACCTCTCTAAGTCACATTATAATAATAATTATTATTATTATAATTAATATGAACCGGATTAATTATATTTTACATTTATTATTAATCACATTAAGGTGGGGCTGACCTCTACCCTTTACATAACAATTGGGTTACAGAAAGGTCTGACTCTTGAACAATATATAGCAAAGGATTTGATATACCCACTAGTGCTCATCCACTAGGGACACATCCACATGGATGTCATATCTCTGGTTCACTGCATTACACAAAAGAACTAGATCTCCACACATTCACATGTGCTCGTCCATAGGCATGTTGACTTTACAAATCTTCTTTCCCACTACCTCACATAGGAGAATCATTTGGAGTCTTATCATCAACTCTTCTTCTCAGAGGAGGCTAATACATCATCTTCATTTCTGTTCACATGACAATGGACCCAACACTTTGGGATTTCACAGGTTCACCATTTTCTTAGACACATGAACATCTAACTCAACAAATTTCCTTTCCCACTGGATAATAATATGGATTTCTTCTCAACTCTCTGAATGCATAAGGTCATCTCTATGTTCCTAGCTCTGTCTTAGGTAGGAACCACATACTCTTCCTAGGGGATTTCTCTCAGGTTTTTAAGTTGAGAGAAAGACTCACATAGTTGCAATGATCCATATCTCATAGGTTTGTCAGAATATTGTGAAGCCTTACCACTTCGCACACTCAATGGTACATACTATGCTTTTGTGGTATTCAAGGTCACAAAGATTTCATTTATTTTTGCATCAGGAAACCATGACAACCTTCATGGTAAGAACATCAACCAAATTTTCTCATCCAATCCATTGTAATTTCTTCTCAATATGAATCGGCATATCCTGCAAACTCAAGTTCACACTAGAGTCATATCTCAGTCCATATCCAACAATTCTTCATATATATCTCAATACATGTTTTGTTATTGTCTAGTGAGTTTGTCTCTGTTGACACATGAAATGACTAAGCACACTCACTACATGGCATGAATCAATTCTGGTGTTAACCAGATACATAATTGATCTAATCAACTGTGGATCAATCTCATCTGAATCATGATCAATATTTTTCTTTAAATTGATCAAGGTGGATTTTGCATTCTTTTCATACTGAACTTCTTTAACATTTTTAATATATATATTTATTGAATTAGGAAAATATCATCGGTATATTTTCATACTTATTGTCCCAAGAAGTAGTGCATCATACTTAGATTCTTCATCTTGAATTTAGAAGTCAAGGATTACTTGTATCCAACAATAAGGCTTTCTAAATAAGTCACCAAAATCAGGCTCTCGTCCTCAAAACTGTAACGATATACGTTTGGATGAGTAACACACTTAATGAAATTCAAACTCATCAAGAATCTGTCTATCTGATATAGTTTCCAACTCATGGATGGTATTACGGATGGAAGAGTATTGGGTTTATTGGATCAAGTGTTTCATCATAGACAACTCCCTCTGTTTGTGAGAAACCTCTAGTAAAAGATCTATTATTTTTATTTCTCGACACTTCCATAAGTTGCATGCTTGATCTTATAGATCCACTTGGAAGTTATCACAGACTTCCCTTCTGGTCCCTGAATAATATCTTATAGATCATTATTTAAGATATATTGGTATTCTTCTATTATGGGATATTTCCATACCTGTTCTCATGTTGCTTCTCTAAGAAAAGGAGGCTTGGCATCAATGAAGTGGCTCATGACTGAAGGATAGTTTGAAAATATATTTTCCTTTCTCGAGATGTGCCTTGAGAGGCTTGTATGTTTCTCTGCCTCTTGTAGAGTGAGTCTAGGTAGGTATTTTATGCCCTATTGTAACATCTCTAAACATATTAACTCGAGAACCTGGATCCACTGGAGTAATGTATGTCTCCCTCTAAATTGTTGAAGGGGGAGAAGGTATTGTCTCACTGTCAATCTCCATCTGAGATTCTCTTGGTCTTTAAAATACTATCTCTTTATCAAGTAAAATTTTTTCTTCTTGTCTCAATCTGTCTCTGACTAGGGGTGTCGATCTGGCATGTCTTTGAAGATTCATTGTACCCTTTCTCTCTAAAGGATTCATATTAGAATTATTCTCTATGGGTACATGAAACTACACTAGGCACCTAAATAACTTGACATGTTTAATCTCAATCTTCATTATGGTGAATACTTTTTGTTATGCACATATATTGTGTCATGCATGCTTCTACCCATGGAATCCTAGAAGGCTTTTGATCATGCATTATAGCATTGATTTTCTTAATGATGGTTCTATTCTTCCTCTTCCTCAAATAGTTTTGACTCCCTCTAAGTCAAGTGACTCCCTATAAAGGATAATATTTTTTTTTTCTTGTTAGCCTATCTAGAACAAGAAAAAAAAAAGAACCAACACAACAATATCTCCTAAAGGAGAATAATGAGTACATCTCTAGAACCAAAACAATTTAAGGAATGTTTTCACAACTGCAACACCTACTTGTAATGTAGAAAACTTATAGAAATATAGGTTAGAGGAATGACGATTACAACAATCAAACCTGGATTCTATAATTTGAGTGTTTTTTTCCTCCGAATGAACTAAGATCCCTCTTGATCCATGACTTCAACAAAGCTTCCTTCCACCTGCAATTTCGCTCATGACAATGATGCAAATAATATATACAAGTGCATACCCGAGGATGTTGATATGATTTATCCAATGGATCTTAGAGGATTTCTATCCTCTGAGATATTTATGAAGAAAATAGTCACAGTGTCACCTTTTTTCATCTTTGTTATTTTGAAGTTGTTCCTTCAATGTAAGGGCTTGAGTAGGTGATTGGCTTCCTTTTCCTGACATCATATTCCTTCCATTCATTGATAGTTGTCTCTGGTAAACCCTTTTGTATTAGCCACAATAAGTCTTCCTCTAATGTATTGTCTTCCAAGAACTTGAAATTGCTTGATCCGTCAAGCTTATCTTTCATCATAGTTTTGTTCATCATATTGTTAGATTCTTGACAACCCTTTGTCAACTAGGATAGAAAACGTAATGCATAAGATAGACTAAAACTTTTATTTTTTATTGGACTTATGATTACCAACAATAAGTGTTTGAAATATAGGAAAACATTAGTGAGCTTAAGAGCTCCTTCAATGAGTTGCATAAACCCTAAAACTGAAATTTCTGTGGAAATTAGACCTTAGAAACCCTAGGATCAAAATTTCAAAATACCCAGAATTTTGATCTAAAGATCGTTCGAGGCGCGCTGAAGGAGTCCATACACTCCTATGAAAAACTTAGTCCCAACTTCCAGGTATTAAGGGTTGAAACTTAGAAAGAAGGAGGGTCATACATAAATTATTGGAACCCTAGGAGGGTCGTACGGTTTCTACAAAAGTGAGAGAGAATGGTTGGAAAGTACTTTTGCAATGGGATCTTCAAGACCTATGCTCTGATACCATGTTGATTTTTCAATAATCTAGGTTAAGCATGTAGTTCAGTTCAATTTTCATTTGTCTTAACCATCAATAAGAATGTTGCACAAACCAAGATCACAAGAGGAAACACCATGCACAAGAACACAAGAAATACCCTGGGAAACCCTTCTCAACAAGGGAGGAAAACCCAACCAAGTCCTTTGCTATATTCTTCAATAGAAATACCTTCACCACCAATATAAACCCTAGCACACAAGATGGTTCTCAAACCCTAGAACTCTAGCGCCCAAAAGAGGTGCACACTTTTTCCCAAAGAAATGTACCTGCTGAAATTTTCAAACTCACATGAAGGATATGATTTCATAATGGGGAATATTCCTTTACTTATATTAGACTTATCCTATCAACAAAAGTGTCTATTGGAGCAATATGGTCGACCTCTCTAAGTGATATAATAATAATAATAATAATTATTATTATTAATAATATTAACTAGATTAATTATCTTTTACATTTATTATTAAACACATTAAGGTGGGGCAGACCTATACTCTTTACATAAAAATTAGGGTTACAGACAGGTCTGACTCTTGAAGAATATATAGCAAAGGATATGATACACCCACTAGTTCTCATCCACTAGGGGAACATCCATAGGGATTTCATATCTCTCGTTCACTGCATTACATAGAAGAACCAAATATTCACACGTTCACCTGTGCTTGTCCACATCAATGTCCACTCTACAGATCTTCTTTCCCACTACCTCACACGGGAGAATCATCTGGATTCTTCTCGTCAACTTTGTTGCTCAGAGGAGGCTAATACAACATCTTCATTTCTGTTCACATAAGGATGGAACCAACACTTTGGGATTTCACACGTTCACCTTTTGTTTAGCCATAGGTACGTCTAACTCAACATATTACCTTTCCCACTAGATAATCATATGGAGTTCTTCTCAACTCTCCGAATGGAGGAGGTCATTTCTACGTTCCTAGATCGGTCTCAAGCAGGAACCACATACCCTTCTTAGGGGATTTCTCTCGGGTTTGTAAGCTGAGAGAAACACTCACATAGTTGCAATGATCCACATCTCATAGGTTTGTAAGCTGGAGAATGTCTCACATAGCTGCATTCATCAACAAAAAAATGGCTTCAGAGATCATGGGCCATGCACTAGGACCTAAACTACCTTAGATACTAACATAACACAATATTTAAATGAAAATTTTGGCATAATAATAAGCACCCTCCATCATTATCAATCTGATATAATTAATACATTTATAAAGAAAAATGGAAGGAGATACAAAATAACCCACCTAAAGAAAGGAGTTTTAAAGAAAACCCATGCAAAGAGGCTTTGAAAATGATAAAAATAATCAATATAATTAATATATTAATTAAAAAATATATGCAAAGGAATTTCCTCCTCAAAGGTCATACATTCAAATATAGAATGGGGTAGGGTATGCATATCTGGTTGGATGTCTCACATATAAGAGGATCTCATTTTGTCGAGAAACAATGCCTAGTATGTGGGAGATGTTCATGGAACATAACACATTAAAATAATAATAATAATATATATATATATATATATATATATATATATATATATATATTATATAGTAAAATTAATGAAATTGTCTCTAAGGTGTAGGACATTCAGTGATGAAGTGTATTGTTAAGAAACTTTGTGATGTTAAAGTCACTTGTTCGAAACGTGTGGGGACAAAAAATCCAACTATGTTAAGGGTTGGTGTGGCTTAATATGGGTGCGATCCCCGGGTGATTTCGATGGATTAGATTCCCCTGAGTCGTGGTTTCTCAACCATAGGCTAGTTCCGTAGTCACAAACAAACTAGAAACCAAAAAAAAGATAAAATATTTTAATATATTTTAATATATTATAAAATATATACTGGTTTGAATTTTTCCTATTTTGGTTTTCCCTAGATTCAATTAGTATATCACTAAAACAATGTATTGGTTGCATGGTAATATATTATAAAATATATTAATATATTATAAAATATATTAATATTTTTTAACATGTTTTATAATATTAATAATTTTTAGTAATTTAATACTAGTATTAAACCATCATAGACTCATCTTAATCTCAGATATGTCAAGTCCATAGAGGGATACAATCTATTTAGGTGCAAAACTTGAAGAAAAGTTAAATATTTGCATATCAATAGATTTGATCCGTGGATGCTTATAAATCCGTGATTAAGATGAATCTATGTTGGTACACCAATTTGGTGTTTAAATCTTAGTTAAAAAAACAATTGATGTTTGGTTTGGCTGTGACCTTCAAATCTTTAAAATAAATTATTTTTATTATATTATATTAATAAAAAAAATAAAAAACATAAATATTGTTTATTATAATATTATATTAATAAAAAATAATAATAAAATGAATATATAGATGTCATTAATTGATGGGAAGTTATATAATTAATAAACCATTAATAAGAAATACTAAGATTTGAGGGTGTATATATACCGTAGGGAATATTAAATGCTATAATTAAAGAATTTATAAAAACAATGGTTTGCAATAAAAAAGAACCCACCCCAATAAAGGTGTTTAAAAAAAACATATGAAAATAAGCTTTAATAAAGATTAATGTCCTTTGATAAATATAAGAACTTCACAATGTGAGGGTTCAAAATGTGGTTCAGGAGCTATATTAAAGTGTCGATAGTTTCCCCCGGATGGGGTGTTAATTGGGAACAAGTGTCCAAGTGGAGTGGACGATGCCTACTAGCACAGTACTAGCCACATGACTGGAGCATGCACCTCCCCTCCTCACACACTATGAATATGTGCAACTGTCACTCCATCTAGAGCTCCATTTACTGTTCGAGCATGAACCCCCATGTCTCCTCATCCGATCAATGGGGTTGTATTTATGGTGGTCACCTCTACATGTGTGAATCTTCCCTATAAATATCTTTTCATATCATGCCGCTCCTCGACTATTCCATCAGTTTTTCCTCTTCCTAGCAGAGCCACCACCCGATTTTCATTCCTCGTTGGTCCTCGCCTTCTTTATTAGCCAACACTCCATGCCTTCATTCCTTCTCTTTTCTTCAGTCATGCCTCATATTTAGGGAAAATCCAAGTGGGGCTCTGCATGGTATCAAAATAGGCCTCACATGGTGATCTGACCACAACATACCCCACCATCGTTGCATAGCTCTCTGCCTTCTTCACCTTACTCCTCTGGCTAGTCCTCTCAGAGACAAATTGGCCTCCCACCTTTGTCTTTTCCATGGGCCTGCAAAGTCGAGTGGTTCAACATTCTAGGGAATTCATTGGGTTTTTCTCCTGGACCTGACCTCCTCCTTGCAACTCGCCTTGGTCATCCCACCGCATTCACCATAGAATTCTGCTTTGGAGCCACCACCTGTGCATCCACCCTATACCATGTTTCATATGGAATACACCTCCATCCACTTGGAGAAACCACCGGAACAACCACACTCCCCCTTGGAATGGGCCTCCTCTGCAAAGTTTCAACATGGCATGGAAATTCTATAATACCTATCATTCACGGTCCACAAGGATGTGGACGAATTACGGTTCTGTATGGAAATTTTGGACAAGAAAGGGACAGAAACTCTTCAAATGATTTACAGTCTGCAAGGCCCTTCACACTCCCTAGACTAGGCCTTCAATGCACCAATGACCTCAGCGGTGGTCTTGGCTCTGGTTCTCCAAATTCCAACAATGGACAACTTAGTGGAGGTCTTAGCTTTGGCTATCCAGGTGCCAACAATGGACAACTTAGCAAGCAACAAATTGTCTTTATGCGCTATGACACCTTCACATGTGTGAGACTGCATGGCATGTTTTTTGTTTTGTTTATGCTTCTAGAAGTGTAATTTTGGATATTTCTTTTTCTTCGTGTCATAAGTCAGTCCTAGTTGTTATAGAAGGTCAGACATATATGAACAAATTAGTTTCCCCACGGGGATATTATGTTCGAGATGATTAAACCTGGGGTCTTTTTTGGTTTTGGAGGTACTTCCTGAATTGGTTTCCCTCTGGTGAAATTTAACATTCACAGTCTTTGAACACTCATGACTCTACTATAATTTTTCTTTTGAAAGGTAATTTATACATACTTATGTAAAAAAAAAGTGTTGAGAGTTGGGATTTTACAGTCTTAAATTGAATTGTGGTCCTTGAACCAATACTAGGGGTGAATTTTTAGGGGGATTATCATGTTCTTTTAACATTTTAAAGAGATTAAATTTTTACAGTTAGTTGGTAACTCAAAGTTAATGATTGACTGGCTTTCCTTTAAAAACAATCTGCATGTGAGTAATCTACAACCTTGAATGTCAAAAATTTGACAATTGAGTGGAAACTTATAGCATTTGAAAGGCCACCATATTTACAAGGAATACAAAAAGGAATCCTATTAGTTATCAAAGAAGGATTTACAATTGGAAATTATGTTATTTTATGCAAAAGGGACAAGAATTCATACATAGCATTTTAAAATAATGACAATTCTATAAACTTTTTTAGTAAATAATGGAAGACTATGCTCTGTTTATAAAAATATATTTTTAGGGATGGCTTTGTATTTTGATACTGTATGTCATATAGGTTTTGGATATGTAAGAGGATCGAGATCTGAAAAAATAAAATATGTTGTTTTTTTTAAAAGACAAAATTATGTTTACAAGTTTTTTTTTCTATTTGAAAAAACAAAAGATAAATTTCCTGCGAAATAAAGTAAGGAATAAGTAAAGTAACAAATGTAATTAATATATTAATTAAAAAAATATCATGAAAAGGTATTTCTTCCGAAGAGGTTATATGTTTAAATCTAAATGAATAGATGTAATTAATATGTTAATTAAAATGACTTTATGAAAATGTATTTCCTCCTAGAAAGTTATATCTACAAATCGAAAAAGGGTATCGTATGCACATCTCCATAGACTTTAGTAGCCAAATAGCTGAGAGAAGGGGTCCCTTATCCCATAAACAAGGGATTCACATACACCAATGTGATGTTTCATTCATCTATGACCTTAAAATTAGGTTATTATTATTAAAAAATAATAACGTAGTCTAAAGGTTCTACATTTTGCACTTTTCCTATGAGTGAAATGTAATTAGGAATTGTTGGTATTGCAGATTTGAATTGTTAGAGTCTATATAATCATAGATTTTTTAGGGTTTTTCATGGCCCTCAATTTATTTGTGCATTAAAAAATGCAATTTAAGCAATAGAAAAGAAAAACAAATAAATATTACAACAATATCTGAAAGCTCAATATTTTACTAGAGGGAATTGAAGCCAAATAGAGAGGATAAAAAATGTTCCTTTCAACAACTCAAACTAACTAAAATCCAAGATCTTGTCAATGCAAATTAGAATTTATTCACAATTGTAATGGGTTTCAAGGCCCAGTAAACAATAAAATCTCAATATATTCCATCATATTTTTTACTATAGAAACATCCACCCAATTTACAGTTTCAATTATGACTATCACTATATTGAAATCTATGACAAATTTCATTTAAAATTTTCGATATAAAACCCTTAATATCATTATTTTCCTCAAGATGGATTTACAACAATATTCATAATTTTTTACATGACAATACAAAAATGGAGTTTTGTAACCAATAATCCGTCGTTGACGAGAATTGATATTTCTGAGGAGCTCCACCCGAACTTGCGCCTAGCTCCTTCCCTTGCCAATCCAAGGACTTCACCGGCACCTCCCAACCAATGGTACGGGTACTCTTCTCTCCCCTTAGCCCCCTGAGTCGCAAAGAGGTGGTACGAAACCAAAGTATAATCTAGCTCCCAGCTTGCCTCACAAGGTAAAGCCACACCTCTATCACAAGTTGGGTATCCCAACTCACAAGTAAGTCAAGTCAAAAATATTTTGGCAAGATAACTTTACCAATAACTAATGTCCCATTTTCCCCATCTAGATCATTTTCTTTAAAGGAATTACCTCACTCACACATCCCCACTTTTTTCTTTTTAATTCAATAAATTAGGATTATTTCCCCCTATACTTGCCACCCTCTCCCCTAGTTGCACACTTAATTCCATATTTTAGTTTAACTAAAAGTCAATTTCCCTCTCATTTCCCAAATGCGCTCCTTAAATCATTCCTGGTTGTCTCTTTATTCTCTATATTCCCATTTAATGACTCACACCTTACTAAATCTGAGTTGAGTTAAAATAAGAGTCTTCTTCTAGTTAGACTAGTGTTAACTAGACTATAGATACCCACATTCTCATCTTAAATTTCAATTTGGTATTTTCTTGCACACATGAGTATTAATCAAATCTTTAGGTTTACTTTTCACTCTTTTCTTAATTCCTAACTTGATTTACTTCATTCATTTTTAATTCAATTTGTAAATTTAGTTTTAGTCTTCTTATAAAAACTTAGACTTAGGATTAATTTCTCCGCCCCCTTTTGAAAAGGCTTAAACTTTTATTGGCATTTTCAATTAATAAATTTAATCTTTTAATTAATTAATTAAATTCAAAAATGCTTAAATATTTTACAAGGTTTACTTATTCGCTCAAGGTTTTCTAGGCCACCTAGATTCATTGACTCAAGTGTTACTTATGCGACGTGCCCTTCAAGATGAAACTCCATGCTCTAACTGTGCCAATCACTTTTTGACTGGATTTTTTATTTTTCCAACCCTTGGAATCATCACTCCATTTAGGCAACCTTGTGATAGACTAAGGGCTTCTAAATAATAAGGATTATGCCTTATTGTGCGCCTCTTAGAATTTTCGTGAGCGATTGTCTCAGTCTTCCCTCATGACATCGTGGACCTATTGAACTAGGTAATTATTATCATACAACTCGAGCCATGGAAAGAGTGCTAGTAGGCTGTGACAGGGACGCTGTCACATCTCTCCCTCAATATATGGTTTATGTGAATGACCCCTTGATTCCTGATGTCATTCAGATTAGAAAGCATTCATCAGCATGCATCTATCAACAAAAGATTGTCAATGATCCATATAAAAAATCATACTATAATTGATCATATTTCACATCTGTGTAAATGAAATACTCAAACCCATACAATCCACACCGTAACTCAATCCAAATTCCAAGGACGTCCATTGATTCCCTCGGCATCCACAATTTGTCAAGTGTCCTGCACACTCAAGGAAAGTCGTCAATAACATTTATCAATACATATATATCAAATAATATTAAATCACAACCATCAACATCATCATAAGAATATATAAATGAAACAAATAACCACGCACTATAACCAGATCACTTCCATGCAAGTGTCCTCAAATAATAAGTCGATAACATGTGCTCGCAAGAGCGAGATGTTACACAACCTCTATAGTTTCATTTTTCGTCACATAACTCATATGGAAGATTTAAATATATAAACACTTAAAAACTCATGAACACAATCCATGTGGGATGGATTATTTTATAAAAGTCTAATTTTGATTAAAGGCCCAAAATAACCCACAAAATTGATGAACGATGGCTGACTCTCTGACTTCCTAAGCTTGTATATTGAGTTCCCAACATCAGTTTTGGACAAAGTACACCTTGTTGGAAAGGTAATTAAACGAGGAAAACGATGGAATATGTTTTAGGAGATGTAACTGACAAAAATTCTTCCAAAAATTAAAATAACATTCATCTTTGTTTGCATGACTTTCTAGTGAATCTACTTTGTACCTCGACTTCCCAAGCTTATAACTTGAGACACAAAACTCCAAATTGTGCACATAAAGACTCGTAAAAAATATGGGATGATAAAGAGTGCATATATGATGGTTTTAGTGCTAGGAAATTAAATATCATGCTCAAAAAAATTAAAACACAGTCCACTTTTAAAAATGTAGTCAATTAGAAATTTTCAAAATAAAAGTTTATTAAATTTTTTTTATTAAAGACAAAATGGGCCCCACTTCAAAGAATGAGTTTTAGTGACATAAATTCGTTAATAAGAATTTCATTAAGAATGATTTAAATTGGTTACTCGAAATATAAAAGTGAGTGGAAATTCTTAGAAAGGCCAAAAACCCTAACTACTTCAAGAAGCATTGGAAGCAGATTTTAAAAGACATAGAGAACCATCAAACAAATGGTTAGAGAGGGAAATCAAAAGATCATAATAGAATAGGTCTATCCATCAGTATGCATTCAGGTTTTTTATCAGTAAATAAAGATCCCCATTCTTCTTCTTCTTCTTCTACACCATTTTCTCAAGGCTTTATGCTTGTATTTCTGAACTGAGCATAAGGTTGAGTTCTTGAGTGTTTTTCTTGTATTATTCCAATATTTTTCTCTATAAGATCAGGGAGTATTTTACATCCATTTATGTGGTTGATAAATGTAAGACATGATTGTCTATTTGATTAATGGAGATTTAGTCCTTATGTCTCATAAGATTAGTTTTTGAAGCACTAATCAATTGGTTCATTGAATGCTTTGTAATGAGAAATATTTGTCATCTAATAAAATCTATAGAGAACTATTTCATGGCATATCTTTAATGATTTATTAGATATTGGGATTTAGGATTGTTAGATTTTTGGAGTATGCCCATCAATTTTTTTCGAGTTTTGAATGTAGAACTCATTTAAAGTTCTCTGAAATGATCAAAACCACTTCGTCCCTTTTCTTGTGATAAGATATGGATGTATCCTCTACTTGCATATGATTTAGATAGTTGTATTAATGATGTTGAGTATAATTTATTTGGATATTGAATCCTTTCTTCAATGTTTTAATTGTTAAGAATCTACTTGTTGCACATAAAGAGAAAACATGGTTATCAAGAACCATTTCATATCAAAAATAAAACAATAAATACTTGGGGTCTCTTGTCTAGCATTCTCCCTAATCCAAGAACATCAAAATATATCTTTCATCCAAAGAGGATTACCACCTCTATAAAAATGGAGGGGGATTCATATCCTCGTGGGGTTTTGTTTTGGATCTTAACCAATTTAAACATAAACAATGACAAGTCGGTGTATGAGTGTCTTGGTGAGGTTAGACGAGTGTCACTCTTCCTATTTGTAAATTGAGTCAGTAGTGTTCATACTATAATTGTTTCGCAATAACAAATACTTACTTGGGTGTTAGACATGGTTCATGTTGCCTAGACTATTTATTTGTATGTATTTTTTTTGTTCCACTTTTATTGTCTTGGTTTCTCATGTTCATGAATGTATGATTATATATGACTAAGTGTTAACCTATTAACAATTGTCTAAGTATACAATAGCTACACTAGAGTAGGAGTGTGACTCACAAGTGGCTTAGAAAAAAGTATGGGTATGGTCTAGGTGAAGAGGCATAGTCTGAGTTAAGTATCCTTGTTATTGTGAAGCAACCAAGATAGAAAATCCGTGGTGTCGCATGCCCTCAAGAGGTTCACGATTGGAAGATTCGTCTAGGCACACTATGGAGACATGAAAATTGTAATTTTTATCTCATATACGTTCAAATTATTAAAATGTCTTTGAATTTGTAGATATCAATGGGGAAAAATAAATATTACAAGGAAATTGTAAACTAAATCACGAAGAAATTATTGAGAAACAGAAAACAAAGTTACCTACTTGATTTTTTTTTTTAAATTTTTATTCACACTACGATGTCTTCTTGTGAATTATGCTCTTAAAAAATATCTCTCCCTCTATTTTCCATGGTAAAAATATCTTTCACAACTATCTCCTCCACTTTTTACACTAACTGAATTAAGACTATTGGAATACACATATATGACATTGTCTTTAGCATCATTTTGTAGTGTAATTTGTCCCAAAAAAAAAATTTGTAGTGTAATTTGTCCAAAAAAAAAAATTATGATGACACTAGACACATCACATTAGTGGGCATCATGTTCTGTGTCACATTTTCATCACTACATCCATTTCTAGTTTCAGGTTTTTCGGCATGTTCTCTTGAAAATGT
>JZKD02S1884542.1:505651-526714 GCA_000966675.3 Picea glauca
CATTTTTTATTGTATTATCTAGTCTTCCTTGATTCCATGGTTGATCTCCTTCTTTTGTTTTACAGGATAAGGTTTGCGGAGCCACTTTGTTCGCATGACCGCTCCAACATTTAGATTCATGTGGGAAATATGCTGATCCTTTTCTAGAAACTTGAATTTAATCCTTACCGAGATTCCCCTTTTCCTCTTTCCCTGAGGTATTGAGATTCCAAGGCTATTGGATCCACCTTTTCTACATACCTGTCCCCAAGCCTCTTCGGATTGATCTCTACCAGATTCTTCTTTTTGACTTCCGTCTCTCCCAAAACCTATTCCCAAGGAAGTTACAAATTATTTTGGTTACCTCAGTGATCAACTGACACCATGTTCTCATGTTCCTTGAAAATATTAAAAGAAACTTTCTCCATGACAAAAGTGGTTTTCTTTTCCTTTTTCAAAAACCATAATAGGGAACATTGTTGCACCTTGTTGTATGCATGGGGTGCGACGATGCTTGATCTTCGCACTTCACACTAAAAATGGACTGCGACATCATCACATGCTCTTTGTACATAGGGTGCGACGATGCTTAAGCAAAGGAAAAAGTCAAAATTCATGAATGTTTTAGAAGGGAATCTTCTAGAAGATGAGGTGGCCTCTGATCGGTTTGGATCTTACTCGATTCTTTGATTTAATGGGATCATCCTAATCTCCTTATCCATCTCTCTTTCACCCTATATAAAGAGGTATACCTCATGGAAAAAGCTAAGGTTGAATAGGATAAGGCTTGGATATGCATGGAGAGTTCGACTACAAATTATGCTTGAATGCTTTGCCTTAGTTCTCTAAGTTAGATTGTGGATCTTCTTCATCAAAGGAATTTGAGCAAAGTGTGTGTGTTGGAGAAAAGATCCACTGAAAGGGGAACTTGTAAAATCAAGGCATGGGTTGTATTCTCCACTTTCCATTTAATATAATGCAGCGATACATTTGTTCACTATAAAAGTGCCTTAACTTTTATTGTAGAACTCCTTGATCTTATACATAAAATTCATTGGAATATATAGATCTTTGTTGGTTATTCTTCTTGAAATAGGTTCACCATCTCACAAACTCAAAGAAGGAGCTACAAGGATGACACTAGCGAGGATCAAGCATCGTTTAAAAGGTATGTCACTTGTACCTCTCTAAACTGGTTTATATGACAATGAAGTTTAAGGTGAAGTACGTATTTTGTCTTATTTTGTTCTAGTTTCCCGTGGAAGTTAAGAATATTTTTTTGTGTCCACACTTACCGATCAGCCTGATAACAAAATTGGACAGCATACTGGGGATACAACCTTTTTTGTTTTTTTGCCTAGATTATTTTCTTTTAGCATGTCTTCTTTTGGTTAATGTCATTCTCTGAGTCTGTGGGTTATCCATATTGACTCCCTAGGTCTTAAGGTTCAGTGAAAAGTTTTTTCTTTATTTCCATTTTTCTTTATTTTCAGAGATCGTCGCACTATACCCTATTGATAGCCCACGATGATCCTCTGGCGTCGCACTCTACTAGTGCATATTGGTGTGATGATGTTTCATTGTACCTTATTGGCAGCCTGCGATGACCCTAAATTGTCGCATTGTTCTCCATTGCAACTTGATATGATTCCTCTAGGAATTGTTGGGTGATAGCCATTTTTATTTTCTCTACCCAGATTTTCCTCTATTGCCTAAGATGAAATTCTTACACTAGTGAATGATTGTTTTATAACTTTGAAGCCTGCACTTGGTGTGAATGATTCTTACACTAGTGAATGATTGTTTTATAACTTTGAAGCCTGCACTTGGTGTGAATGATTCTTACACTAGTGAATGATTGTTTTTATAACTTTTTCCTCTCATTTAAGATTTGTGAGCTATTTAAGAATTTATTTGACTTATCTACTTTATTTCTAAGATCAACAACTTCAGATTCTAACTTATGACATGACTCCTCCTTTTCATTTATTTGATTCTTCAATATTTCCTCTATCCTTTTGACTTCTTTAATTTGGGTCTTGAGATGGACAATAGTTTCAAGAATTTTGATAATCTAATCATCTACCTTCTCATCATCCTTTTCATTCCTTAATATTGTTATCTCTTCTTCCTTTTCTTCTAATTGAGTCATATTACTCTCTTCTTGCTCCTTGAGCATTTCCTTTAACTTCAAAATGTGCCTTTGACTCTTCTTAAGAAAAATTTTAGTGTTATATCCGAAAGATAGCTATATTCTATAAAATAATGGTCATTTCTATATTCATATAAACCATATTCAACCTTCTTTTGAAGTTCTAATATATTTTCCTCTATTCTCTCCATGGCATAACTACCATCAAACTCTACATAAACTATCTCTAGTTTTTCTTCTTCACTTGTAGAGGAAAATTCAACATCATCATCTTTTGAAATGTTGCAATCAAGGGTTTTTGATAATTCTTTAGCTTCACTTGAAATGTCTTCAAGATATTCTTTTTTTCCAACATCATCACATGATTCTTTGCCTTCATTTGAAATATCTTCAAAATTTTCCTTTGTGCTATCATCACTTGATTGTTTATATTCATTTGAAATGCTTTCAAGCTTACATTTATAACTAATTCAATCAAGAATTTTTTGATATTCTTTACCTTTGATGATCTTGATGGATTGGTCTTCAATATCTTATTTCTTGCTTTGATATGTCTTCTCTAGCTTTAGCCATAGATCCTTGGTGGAAGTGCATTGTCCCATGCTCTCTTTGATAGGGCTTGAGAGTCCACTAAGAATGGTCTTGAGAGCCAATGCATCATTCTTCTTTCCTTCCCTTTGAGCTTCAAACTTTGACTTGTTATTCATGAAAAATGGTCCACCAATGGTTGCCTTCCAAATACCTACTCCCATTTCCTTCAAATGTACTCTCATCTCTATTCTCCAAGTAGAATAGTTTTTCTCATCAAGGATTGGAACGTAATCATCCATTTGTGTGTCCATGTATATCCTCCAAGATTGTTAAGGCTTATAGTTAAGGCCCCCTATGACACCAGTTGTTGGACACACCGAATACACTGAGAGGGGGGGGGGTGAACACTGTAGGGATATTTTTCCCAAAAAATTTCTTACGCAAACCTCCTTAGTTAACAATCAACATTAATTCATTACTCATTTATATCATTTATAACCAGTTAAATGTGAACACATATGAGAAACATATATCAACAATATATCATCAAAAAGCCATCACCACAAGGAACACGAATAACACAAGATGTATGTACAATTTTCTTTTTATTACGGACTACAATCCTTGGGGTTTTTCAGCAACAAGTCAATAAAGTACAACCATACCAGATCACCAATTCTATAATGCAAGAATTATCTTACACCAGCAACAATCCTCAACATATATTAATCTATACCATAAACAAATGCATCAACCATGCACCAACTTGTACCAAACAACCTGTAATCAACCTGTACCATAAAAAACTAAATCCAGCCATGTACGAAGTATATAACAATCATGTGTGAACTAATCATAAACAATGACTCATCAATATGTACCAAAATAATCAACTATACACCTCATGTATGTGCCAACTCATCAATTGCTTGTCTCAACCATGACTAGTTTTGGATTAGTCAACAACCCCAACTTGAAATAATCATAACTATGTATCTGTAATGAATAAATATCTAAAACTGATACAAAATGTTCTCCAGTGTGTTTTATGAAATTCCCCCAAGTGTCACTACTTTGAACCTTTCAAAAAAGGAGTTATAGAAAAAATGGAATACATTGTTGAATTATGGATTATTCTAGAGAGCGACCTTGTAGAGCGTTCCCCACATAGAATATATTTTGAATCGATCTAAAACTGTGATAAATCATACTAAATATTGTACTCTAACCAACAGATTTGGTCTTACTAAATTTGGATCTGTTATGAAGAAATTGTGACATTTTTACTTGAAACACTTGGTTTAGACTACTTTCAGGACTAGCCACAAACCCTATTTTCCACGGAGTATAACTCCAAAAATAAAATGACCCACAAGATGGATTTTTTACCACAGATACTTGAATAGGTTTCCTCAATTTCATAGCAATTGCACTGTCTGAATCATTCTATAAAAATATTTATTGTGAAAATGGTGAGATGACCTGTAAATAACATACCTTAGAAAGCATCAACAAAAGAATTTATCCTCCCTTGAATTTTTGCCCTCTTTTCTTCACTGTCCCTCTAAAATTCGGCCTAGATATCCTTTGGTTACCTCAGTCACCTATAGATCTTCAATATTCTCAAGTGTGATCTAAAATGAGAGAACCTTTTCTCTTATTTATACTCTCCATCTTCTAGCTCACTTAACCCATTTCTAGGTCACTTAATCCATTTATAGGTAACTTAATCTATTTTCCTCATTTTTAGGGTTAACCACTTTCTATAATTAGAAATTTCTACATTACTTTATCATTTAAATATTCCTCCTTGACTTTATTAGTTCACTTTATCATTTAAATAAACTTCTTTGATTTTGTCACATCACTTTATTATTTAAATAATCCTTCTTGTCTTTGTCACTTTTCTGTATCATTTAAATAATAATGTTTTCTTTGCATGCTCTTTGACTTCTTTAACCTTTTGGGGCTTCAAGCCAACATATGAGGATTCTCCAAATTTGTAAGGCCATAACTCTCAAACCGTGAGGAGTTATGTGACATTCCACATACCACCAGAAGTGGCATGGCATGCAATATCCATTTAGAATAGTCTTATCTACAAATATTTCAAAACTCATATCATTATCCATAAAAAAAACTTGGGTCCATTACCCAAACCTAAGTTTTCCAACTTCTCATGGCCATAACTCTCTAATCACGAGGACTTATGTGATGTTCCACATACGATTGAGAATGAAATGACAAGAACTATTCATATAGGATAGTTTCAATGAAAAATTCATTGATCTTCATATATTATTCCACACTCAAGAATTGGTCCTCCAACTATTCTTCTAGGATAACTCAACCGTAAAGCATCTTCTCGTGAGGGCTTTCACCATAAGGGGACAACTTTGGATTTCATCCATTTGTGCACCTTATATACCATGATAAGACTATAATGATCAATCTAACTATCCATCATATATCAAAGAAACCACGTTTAACCATCTTCATCTTTGCATCATGTATCAATGACAACTCATTGATCCATCTTCATCTATGCATGACATCATATGCATCGTATACTTGACATATATATAATCTCATCAAGGACAATACATATTGCATTTAATATCAATCATCAATCAATAAATCCGTTGGCATCAATCAATCACTTGGCATCAATCGGTGAAATCAATCAATCAAACCATTGGCATCAATGACAACATGGTCCAATAGTATTTCTCAACAACAAGTCACCCTCGAGATGAGACTATGAATTCACAAGAAATGGTGGTTCCTAAGGTTGGCTACTATCTCCTCTCAACAACCTAATTACTATAGTCATTTCAATCCACTGACTCTCCTTTCCCTCAACCTACACAACCTAAGGAATGGGGTCCCCTTCTCTTCGACACAGTCCCTCAAGATATCTCATTTCCCTCCAGATTTCTAGAACAAGTTGAATAGGAAATATCTTTGTTGGGGAATCCAAGAATCTATGGCTACAACAATAATTCTCACAACAACAAATTACTTGCTCCCTTTACAATTTATCGAACATAACATTACTCACGGGCCTACAACCTATCTCCTCATGAAATTATAGCTCCATCAAGATGTTATACATGCCCACTATGGTTTCCTTCAACCTTCAACACTCTAGAACTCCTTTGTTGTCCAAAAATATCGATGTAAAAACTCATCTCATTTCCCATTTAAATTTCCTTTTCTCCCATGTATGTTGACTCTCCCAATCCCCAAGGTTGATTGTACTCAGGCCCATGCTCTCAATAACTCTATAATGTGGCTTTACATACCCACCCTCTTACATGTATTCAATGATTGGGCTTGTAAACAATCAAAATGAAATAGAAGTTTCATAGTAAAATAATTTAGAAATATGGTTTGGGTTTAATAGGAATGGGTAATTCCCCTTATACCACCGCTGTCTCTTGTGGAAACTAAGCCACCAAGTCTCCATTAGTGTCCATATGTAGCTCGTGATACATTTTATTTTTGATATACAAAATTTACATATTGCATTGCTTGACTTGTGGTCATACATCATATTTTCATTATACATCACTAAATTGGGGATAGAAAATGAGGATGTTACAAAAATTATGAAATTTTAGCACACTAACATTCATTCAATTTCAAGCCTTGAGAGCACACAAAACCATATATAGTCATAAACACAATTATATGAAATTTTACCTCACTAATGCTCAATCAATTTCACATTATTCAAGTAAAAAAATGTATACATATAAACACGATAATAAATCTTAAATTAAATCAAAGAGTATCTATGTAATTTTCTATGCCTATAAAGAAGTGGTACATTGCCACTTTAGGAAAAATGTCAACTTTCTATATAACATTGCATGAAAAATATTCAAATACATAAGGAAATGAAATGAATTTCAGTTCTCTCATCATTTTTTAAACTCTCCACATTCTAGCTTCATAAAAACATAAAAAACATGAATTCAATAAAATAAAGAATTGCTAACATTTTAAGATATAATTAAAATCATAAGTTAAAAAATAGTAAACACCCTTTCATTAGTGGGAATCATTCTTGACTTCATTAATTTGGAAGCATATGATATATTCAATTACTCAATAAATAATTTCAACTATATATAAATTGAAAAATAAGCATATAGTTAGCAATTAATCACCTTTTTAGGGCATATTTAACAATAAATGTTTAAGTGTATTTAATAAAAGAAAATAATATTTAAAAATGATATATATTAAGTTAATATATTAGCAAAATAAAAGAGAACATATTGATAAAGTTACATTTTTTCTTTTGATAACTATTAATTTATTTGTCTTATTCAAAATATTTTTTTATTTATTTTTAGTGGGGGAGTTGCCAACTCGCGGTTCTCGCGTGACACGGGGTCGATTCTACCACCAAGCCCATCCCCGTCAGCTACCACTATAAGCCCATCCCCGTCAGCTACCACTATAACCCCTACTATAACCCCAGGTGCAACCACCCAACCCACAAGAATAATGGCGCACTAGTAAATCCGGGTGAGAATCGAACATGAGACTTCATTTTTACAAATTTCCTTCCATTTACACTGCACTTGCCATTCCATCTACACCCGTGCCGGCATCTTATTCAAAAATATTATAAGATAAAATGAAAAAAAATAAAATTCAATGATAATAAAATATTAGAATGGAAAAAGCTAAAAAGTTTAAAACATATCCAAATAAATAATCAACATTCATCTTTTTTCTATCTATCTCATCCTTATCCTTAGAGAGTTACTTATGTACTTATTCAATTCACCATAAATAAAGTCACTTATGAAATTCATTGAACACACATAATGAAATATTAAAGGTAAAGGACTAGAAGCATGAAAGACTAAAGAAAGACTACTTCAAATATATTTCACCTAATATGATTTCTCTTGGTAATAGTCTCAAGAATATATTGACCATGTATCATTAAATGGTACAATTGGAAACCTTTTATGTAGATGTCATAATACTCCTTGCTTACTAAAATTACTTATTAGAAAGGAGAATAATTTGAAGGATGAAAATTTATCTCAGAATGTAAAAATCTTGAAAAATATTACTAGCCTTTAATATGCAAACTATAAAATGCTTAGTCATATTCATGTATAAATATTAAAATTTCTAAGCATTTTATATATTCTCTATAAAATTTGGGCTATTTAAAGGTAAAATAATTTTATTTTATAGAATTTGGGCTAATCACTTTTAAACAAAATGAAAATATGAATCTCTTTTTAGGATAAAACATGGAAAATTAACCCATGGACGATATATAGCCCCTATTTTTTTCCTTGTTTTAAACAAATGTTTAAGATATTCTTTTGACCACTTACTTATGATAGTGTCAAAAATTTCTCATGGAAAATTTTGCTCCATCCAAATTTTAAAGTCTACCAATTTCCTATCAAGTTGTCTTTTACAAAGATATATCTTCTTCTTTGCACATTGTCATCTTTATAACATGCCTTCAAACATTAAAATGGCATGTATACATATAATAAATAAATACCATTAAAAATGTAGTAGATTAAACACAATTAAACTTTAAATTTTCTTAAAAAATAAAAAATAAACTTACCATGGCTAACACTTTTAGAGTAAATGATACTTACACTCTTAAAAGTTATCCAAGTAAAATTAAAAAAAAAATCCTTATTTATTAATGATTTCTCTCTTTTTGTTATACTTATAAAGTATGCATTTTTTTTTTATCAATATTTCTTGCAACATAAAACAAAATATAACAAGTAAATTATTCAACTTTTTCCATTAATATAAATTAATTATAAATTTAGTAAATGAATAAATTTAACAAAATTAGTTCAAAATTTATAAATAAACTTAATACAAATAGAATAATAAAATAAAGAATAACAAAATTAATTCCAAATTTCTAAATAAACTCAGTAAATACAAATAAAATAATAAAACAAAAAAAATAATAAAACAAAAAAAAATGGGATTCCTTAATCCTGTCAAACTATAAAATTATAAAGAATTTAAAAACAAATATGTAACTTCCTACTTCCATTTAATTAAAAAACAAATATGTAACTTCCTACTTCCATTTAATTATGAATGTTCTAGTCAGATTATAAAAAGTTTAAAAACAAAAATATAACTTCCAACTTCCATTTAATTATGAATGTTATAATTAAAACTCAGAATCCATTAAAACAGAAATTAGCATAGGATGAGAGCATGGTGCCGTATTTTTTGAACCCTATGAAGCAAGCTTCAAGCATATAAGTGAACCTGTATAAACCTGCACAGAAGTGACTGCTGCCATAATCAATCCATCATTTGTTGCCATTCCTCCTCCATGACGGAGTGTTGATTAAATTTGTCTGTATAACAGTTTGTTGCTGGGGATATAAAGTGTACTGCAACAGGTTTGTAGAGCCCCCAAAATAGAGAACATACGGATGTGAAGATGGTGCAATCTCATATTGCACTGAATTTGGATTTACATTGAAAGTGGGCTCCACATAAACCTCTTGTTCGTTATGTCCTGCAGGATTCTGCTGATGATTATGACTGCGAAAAGAGAACCTTTTCGCGAAAATCGAACTGCCATTGAAGTCCGTATCAGCGGAGGCGGAAGGGGAATTAAGTGTTGTGGTCGATGGAATAGCCTGCTGTGGCCGTAATCCAGATAACCAATATTTCCTGTACAGCCATTCAAGGGTCTTGCCGTCCGATTCGCGGGCGAGCTTTTGAGTTAAGTCGGTAAGCCGCGATATGCAGTTGTAGGGCACTCGAACCCTTCTGTCGCGCCCGTCTTCCGTTCGGCGGTGCCTGTCTTTCGGGACGTCCTGCCTCCCCTGCTCCCGCCTCTTGCGCGGCGGGGTCATCATGGACTTGTCTTCGGGGCCATTGATGAGCAGGTCATTAGCGGAGGTAAACTTGTGGGGATCTTGATCCGACTCTGACTGTTGGATTAGCCATTCCACAGTCATTCCATCCCGTTTGAATCCCAGTGTTTTCGTCAGCTCAAAGAACAGCGGTGCAACTCTCGCAGGTAATCGAATGTTAGTGTAACGTGATTTCTTGACACCAGATAGAGGAGATGACTCTTTCCCACTGACTTGATCAATATTGGATACGCCCCCCTCTTCGGCTCCACAAAAATCCTCTTGTTCGTAATGTCCTGCAGGATTCTGCTGATGATCATGACCGGCAATGGAGAATGCCCTAGCGAAAACTGAATTGTCAACATCTGGAACGAGATACGCGCCATTAAAGTTCGTATCAGTGGAGACGGGAGTGGAATTAACTGTTGTGGTCGATGGAATAGCCTGCTGTGGCCGTATTCCAGATAACCAATATTTTTTGTACAGCCATTCAAGGGTCGTCCCGTCCGATTTGCCGGCGAGCTTTTGAGTTATGTCGGTAAGCCGCGATACGCAGTTGTAGGGCACTCGAACCCTTCTATCGCGGCCGTCCTCTGTTCGGCGGTGCCTGTCTCTTGGGACGTCCTGCCTCCGCTGCTCCCGCCTCTTCCTCGGCGGGGTCTTAATGGACTCGTCTTTGGGGCCATTAATGAGCAGGTCATCAGCGGAGGCAAACTTGTGGGGATCTTGATCCGACTCTGACTCTCGGATTAGCCATTCCACAGTCATTCCATCCCGTTTGAAGCCCAGTGTTTTCGTCAGCTCAAAGAACAGCGGTGCAATTCTGGCAGGTAATCGAATGTTAGTATAACGTGCTTTCTTGCCACGAGATAAAGGAGGAGATGACTCTTCCCGACTGACTTGATCGATTGTTTCGTCAATATTGGATTCGCCCTCCCTGCTTCGCTTTCCCCTCTGCGCCATTGCCATGGGTTTAGCTTTCTCTCAGTTTTAGTGAGGAACTCAGTAGCTAACCTCGTACTCATACACTGATTCAACCATAAACAAATCACCCAACGATAACCAACGATAAGGATTTTGAATATTTATAGCGCTAGTTTTGTGGGCATGGCTTGGTTGAAGACCGATGAATAAGGAATAAGGTTGGTGGGTGGTTACGGTTGCTATTGATTTTCATTTTCTATATTTGACTGTTTCTATGTAGCCTTTCAATTCCCATTTTTAGTATGGATTTAAATATTTGGACGCTGTTTAATTTTCATTTAATTATGGTTCGTACATTAAAATTTAGAGGGACCAGATGTGTACACCTCACCTACATAAAATTTAATATTCAAATGGTCATATAAAAGGGATTTATGGTTTCATATATTCTCCAAAATAATTTAATATTTGATTTCAATGTGATTTTAAAAATTAAATTATTATTTTTTAAGAGGAAATGTATTAGTCGGGTAAAGTGTGGGTCTTTGATTATGTTGCCTCAACTGGAGGGAATAAAAAAGATTAACAAATATGATAAACTACCGTCTCATTTTAGATCAATTGAAATAATCTTAACATATTATTATTATTATTATGATAGTGTATATTATTAAGTACTATTTTTATTTTTTTTTAAGTTAGATTTGTATAAAAAGTCTTCAAAAAGTAAAAATTGCACTATCACTATTTATTTGTTTCTGAACTGCTTTGGGGCGAAACCAGTTCAGTCAACCAATCAAAATAAATTTCATTGTCTTAAGGTATGAGTCATAGAGATTACATAGATTAAACATAAAGATTCCAGTTCCTTGTGGGAGACCAAATTGACCTGTCAACTAACCTTGACATAAAAACAACATACAAAATATGACCATAGACCCTATGAGGCAAAATAAAATCCAGACACCCTGCTAACCATGCATGAAGACACTTGTGCAGGTTATGTGGTCGGCTTGTAGCATGGCCGCGTGTCAATGGAGTTGGCATTGGTCGTTGGGTCCGAGGCTGGTTATGCTTCCTCCTCGACCTGTGTCCCTTCCCCCTCCATAGTCTCGTGAATGGTTGCCCCTGTCGCGTCTCCATCTCCAACCCATGTAGTGTTGTCGTCTCCATCTGTTGAGTGGCATGCCCCCTACAGTGTTGAGAGCATTTGCAGGAGCATTGATGCCTTCCCATCCAGGATCTACATCCGGAATTGCAGGTGGTTCAGGCCCTTTCGTAATTCAAAGACCAAGCCTTGCAGAATTGCAAGCCTGTCTTGTAGTTGTGAGCCTGGTACTGAGTCTGCGAAGGAGTGAGGCTCTGGTTGTGGTCCATGGCTATCTGGTTGTGGTCCAAGGTGCGGCTGGACTAGTGTGCTCATCGACAAGTTAGGTGGAACTGCAAGAAGTGGAAGCAAGGTGGATGCCAAATCGGATAAGGGCCCCGGGTTGAAACCCAGAGAATTGCCTAAGAGATCAAACCACTCAAGTCGGCTTGTGAAGGGAGAGGAGAGGGGCGAGAGACTGCTAAGGCTTTGACCAGACTGCGACAAAGATGAGGGCGAGGATAGTGATGTAGGTGAAGAGCTTGGGGATGGTGCTGGCGAGGGTCAGAGAGCCACGAACGACCGGTTGGGATGCTAGACTGAGCCCTGCTTGGACTTCCCCCTTTGTCTCACCATGTTTGAGACAGTAAGGGGACTTGCAGGCGTCGATAGGAAGCAGAGGTAGTGTAGGAGCAACTAGGTGGAGTGCAATTCGTAGGAGGAATTGACCAAGGATGAAAACAATTGCGAATGGACCTAGTGGAATCCATGGTGCCGAAAAATCTGATCGAGGAAAGCACACACGATTTGAGTAAAGTCTGGTTTTCTTTGAGCCATCGACATGACAAATAGCTTGGGCAAGGTGAACTGAGAGTAAAGGCTCCTTAGCTGGCACAAGTCTCATTTAAATGCATGGAGGTGGCGGGAGTGCATGGCACACACCTGTCACATGGCTAGCGCCATGTTGGACGCCTCCTATCCACTCCGAATGACACCTAGTCCACACTCGCACCACATCTAGGGATTATTAAATACTATTATTAATTTGTACAGAATAACATTTATCTACTCTCAGTGTTTTTTTAACTTATGTTTTATAAGGCTCTGTGGAGACAGAGACCTTACACATGGTATTAGAGGTGTAGTTCACAATGTGGAGCCTTAAAGGCCTACCGAGAAATAAAATGTAGAATTTAAAAAAAAAAGGTATATATCATCCAATTTAATGAACTAGAAAGAGTCTCTTAAGTTGGGATAAAAACTCAGAAATATAATTCCCTGTAGAGGTAAATTCTTCTCTTTTCTGTTACAATAAAAATGGCTTAAAATGACAATGGCCTATAATTAGAATGGAATTGAGTTCCCTAGTATGGTGGAAAATTCCCCAATATACAAGTCATTTAATCTTGATGAATCCTAAGAGACAAGTAACCTTGAAACCTTAAGAAAACCCTAAAAATAAAAGAATGAGAAGTGTGAATCCCTCATAATGTCGAGTCTTTGTTCACTTATTCAAGTCACCTACACACCTGTAAAAGTCCTGATCTCCTGCAAGAAGTAAGAAGGACAGAGAATAAAGAATATTAGGTTCAGAAAAACTTAAAAAATGAAAGAATATATAGCCAAATAACGAGACATAAAGGAAAAGAAAAATAAAAACAAATAAAAGCGCTCATACACAAGTCACAAGTCAATACATAAATCACACAAACCCAACAATGAATATATTTGGAGTAAAGCCAACGCTCAAGCACTAGAGCCAAGCACAAATGGGTGCCTTATTTTTCAGCTTCACGCATCCATCTGCCCATAAATCCTCCAAATATACCAACGTTTCCATACTTGGCAAACTTTTCGAAATGCATCCAACACATCAATTCTCAATATCCGATTTAGCTCCCATAGACCGAGCACTAGGTCGCATAAAGATTGTGTGCGCTCGAGTGTTATAATCTAAACCTAAGCCATATCACATACCAAAGTCCACACATTAATTTACAAAGCCCAACGCTGAGCGCCAATCGCTTCCTTCCCATATGTCCCATAGACTCAGCAACAGGTTGCAAAAGAGAAGCGCTCAACACAAGTTTCGAGCCGAGCACCAAAGTCCGACAACAAATAAGACCAAGCATCAAGTCTCTGAAGGAGCTCACGGGTCAGATAACACATAATACATAGGGATCGTATTGAGGTAAAGGATACTAACGAAGCCCATCCCTGTAGCCGAATTCAACAATCGTCAAAATGAAATGCAAATCCCAATTTAAGGAACAAAACACCCATGCACCCAAGCCATGGGGAGGAGCTGCAAGAAACAGAACACCCATGCACCCAAGCCACAGGAAGCAGCCATAGGAAACAAAATGTGCATGCACCCAAGCCATGGAGAGGAGCCACAGGAAACAAAATGCGCATGCGCGAAGGCCACAGAATATAAGCCTTGATTTACTAATCAATGAGCCTGTTTCCCCTTATATCTCCTATGCCCTCATGTTTCTCCTGGAGAACTCTTAAGCGCTAAAAAAAAAAAAAAAACCATAATTGTTCGCACCATTTGTAGCTGCAACAGAGTCAAGCAAAATCAAAAATCTCAGGAGCGCATTCCAAGATTTCATGAAACCAAGAGAAAATAAAACTAAAACCACGAGCATACCAACTAAACCATTTGTAGATGAAATTGAGCGCCTGACCAGCCAAGCCTTAGGACACGAGGAGCTCATGAGAGAGAGACCCAATAGGAGTGCACTACGCATCCATGAACTGCGCTTCAGACCACCTCTACCTCTGCATCCACTCGACATATCTATGAGCATAGAAATGGAAGCCATGAGCGAAAGACCACACGCGGAGCAACAGATTAGGGAAAATGTAGGAGTAAGTTGGGGTTAGGGTTTCATAGTTGTTTTATTTTATTTTATTTTATTGTTTTATTTCATTTGGTGTGGACAAGCGGTAGAAGAAGGAGGGGGCACGTGGGCCTCATGCAAGGACCCACGATGCCCGTTTCAATTTTTTTTTTTTTATTGTTTTATTTTTTATTTTTTATTTGTAATTTGTTTTATATTTTTTTAACTCACAAAAAAAATATAATAATTAATTAAAAATAATTTATTAGTTACCATTGATTTAATTATTGTAAATATTTAAATTAGGTATATATATATTTAAATTACTATATATATATTAAATTAAAGATTTAAAATTAAAGGTTTAAGTTAAATTATATGATTTAATTTAATAATAATTTAAAATATATATTTTAAATTAAAAGATAAAGTTATTATATATGTTTTAAATTAAAGATTTAAATTTAGGTTTTTAAGGTTTAAAAACTAAGTTGATTAAGGTTTAAAACTAAGGTGACTAACATAATAAGAAAAATTAAAAGTATTGCACCAGAGGCCCAATCTCCATGTCCACGAGCTAAGAACCAAATCGCAGTGCCCAAGAGCAAGCATTAAAGAACCATGGAGGAGCCCACAAGGGAGACTATTCAGTGCACTACGCGTCAAGCATCGAAGGATAGACTTAGGCTCATTTCATCAACATTAGGTTGGAAATCACCTTAATTAGTTTTAAACGCAAAGTATAAGGACTTAGACCAAGATAAGCAGGAGAGAGGCTTCATGCGCACTAGGCAAGAAAGTTAGAGAAATTGGCGAGTATGGTGCAAAGATAGCATAGCTACCAGGCGAGGGAGTCAATAGTTTTCTTAGGTAGTGAAACCAATCTTAGATGCTTAACCCTAACCTAGCCACCTCCCCTAAAGAGAGTAATGTCTTGATTAGAAATTTCTTTTGGATTTATCGCATAGGTTTTTTTGTTTTCGACATTTCGGACCAAACAAGTGTGGTCCATCATCAAGAAAACGTTTTGTGATAAATCCAAAAGAACTTTCTGATCAAAAAAATGGTCGCAAAAGCCTTAGAACATATATAGAGTAATGTCTATTTACAAACAAGGAAAAAAAAACTTACGCCTAACCCTGTTTTCTAGTTTAAGTTGCACAAATGTGAAACATCCTTGAATTCACCCTGGCAACTTTGGTTGATGTAGGTTAAATTATATGGGATGGTTAGGACTCGAGGAAATCAAGGTAGAGGGGAATCATCACAGGGACTGCCAATGCCGCCACCACCATCACCTGAACTAACTCTCATACTATGCTCTTTGAAGACCATAAATGAAACTTTAAAGGGGCGTCAACCAATAGTGATCGAAGTGGATCCCCCACCATCTGGAACAGGTAGTCCAGAAGCGTCAAGGGATTTAGGGTGAGGACCTCCACCCGAGGACATCACTAGAGAACTACAAAAGATCAAACTTCTGGAGTTTGCTGGGGGTCGTGCCAGTGAACGTGCCAAGGCATGGTTGGAAGCCATGACAAGGTGTTTTGCCTTAAGAGACTATGCATCCACTTCAAAGGTGAAGATAGTCATTTTTCAGTTAAGAGACAGTGCCTTGAACTAGTGGGGCAACCTGGAAAGGAAACTGCATCTTACCCTAGACACTGTGTCTTGGGAAATTTTCGAGGAAAGATTCTAAAGGAAATATCTTCCAGCTTACTATGAGGAAGAACAGGTAGGAGCGTTTCATGCCTCAGTACATGGAAACAAAACCGTAGAAGAATATGAGATTAGGTTTATAGAATTGGTCAAATATGCTTCATATATGGATAATGACCAATGACAGGAAGAATGCTTTGTCTATGGGTTAAACCCTAAGATCAGGGCTATGGTGCAGATGTGGAAACCCTCTTTAGTAGAAAAAGCAGTGGAAAATGCGGGTTATGCGAAGGAATACATGAACTTAATTGGAGGTACGAGGCCAACCTTTCCGCATCGTCTTGGATTCGTAGGGAAGGCCCCTAGGACATTTCCCAGGGGAGGGGGCTCAAGGCCACCTCCATATGGTAATAGAGTCGCACCAAGGACAGTAGCCACAGGGATTTCATTGGCAGCAAGTGCAGCATCCCATTCATCACCAACGATACAGGCAGGTCCACGACTATCTTAGGGAGCAACTAGTAGGGGCAGGGGTTTCAGGGGAAGGAACTCGTTTCAGAGACAGTCGCAGAACAATGTGTAGGTTCAATCCTGTGTTACCGGTTCGGGGTGCAGAGGGCCCCATTACCAGCGTGACTGCCCATAGTTACAATCAAGATTTGTGCATAAAGAAGGAAAGGCCTCGATAGGAAGAGAAAGTGGGAGCCACCAGATTTACGCAACGATTAATAATCGCCAGATAGAACATAAATCGACGGTGGAGTCATCGGGTACGCTAAATCATATCAATGTAAAGATTTTATTTGATTATGGTGCTACAAATAGTTTTATTTCACCATCTGCATTAGAAAAGAGTGGGTTGACAGCCTACGAGCATGATGACTTTAAACAAATCAAGATGGCCTCGGGGGAAAAACAAGTGGTAGGACCTAGCGTTGATAATTATATAGTAGACCTGGGAGTGTGTACTATAAGGTTGAATGTATACGTTACTTCTCTTGGGGCATATGACCTAATCATTGCAATGGATTGGTTAGAAGCTCATCGAGCTTTGGTAGATTGTTTCGCAAAAAGGGTGTTATGTGTTGACGACGAAGGAAGGCTAGTAGAGATCCAAGGTGTACGGAGAAAGGTGTCATCATGATTTATCTCAACTATGAAGGTTAAGTGATGCTTGAGGCAAGGGTGTCGACTTTGTGTCGTTGAAGCAGTGAATGAAAGGAAGTGACCCTCCTTGGATCAGTGCCCGGTATTGTCAGAATTTAAGGATGTTTTTCCGAACGAGTTACTAGGGTTACCTCCTAAGAGGGAGCTTGATTTTACTATTGAGATGAAACTTGGTGCAGGACCAATTTCCAAGACTCTGTATTGGATGACAGCACCGGAACATTGTGAGTTGGAAATGCAGTTGAAAGAGTTACTGCACTTAGGGCTAATAAGGCCCAGTGTCTCACCTTGGGGTGCACCAGTAATTTTTGTAAAGAAGAAGGATGGTTCCTTACGATTGTGTATATATTACACGGACTTGAACCATGCAACAGTGAAAAATAGGTACCCAATGCCATGAATAGATGACCTCTTTGATCAAATGAAAGAAGCAATGATATTCTCAAAGATCAATTTGCGATGAGGGTATCACCAGTTAAGGATTAAGGAAGATGATATTCCTAAAACTTCCTTTCTAACCTGGTTTGGACATTACGATTTATTCGTAGTACCTTTCAGATTGACCAATGCATGAACAGTATTCATGAGCCTCATGAACGACGTATTTCAGAAGTACTTAGACTGTTTTGTACAAGTCTTTCTAGATGTCATCCTCATCTATTCCAAGAATAAAAGAGAACATGAGGAACACTTGCGAGTGGTATTGTCCTACCTTAGAGAGAAAAAATTGTATGGGAAGTTGTTGAAGTGTTCATTCTTCCAAAAATAAATCCACTATTTAGGTCATATCATTTCCAGTGATGGAATCTCTATTGACCTAGAAAAGGTAAATGCCATTATGGAATTGCCAGTGCCAAAAAATGCTCATGAGGTAAGAAGATTCATGGGGCTAGTAGTTTATTATCGGAGATTTGTGGAAGGATTCTCTAAAATAGAGAAACCCATCACCACTTTGCAGTGTAAGGGGGTTAGGTATGAATGTATAAAATAATGTGATAGTGCATTCATTGAGCTTAAGAGGTTACTAAATAGTGCGCCAATTCTACGAGTGTCGGATATGGAAAAGGACTTCACAGTCTGCACAGATGCCAAGAAGCAAAGGTTGGGGGCTGTGCTAATGCAGGATAGAGGAGTGATATCTTATGATTCAAGGAAGTTGAAGAATCACGAAGAGCTTTACGCTACTCATGATTTAGAGTTGGCAGCTGTAATTCTAGCTCTGGAAATTTGGAGGCACTATCTTGTGGGGCAAAACTTTGAGCTCAAAACAGAACATCAAAGTTTAAAACATCTTTTCACTCAAAGGGATCTGAGTGCCACGCAAAGGGGATGGAGTGAGTTTATGAGTGAGTAAAATTTTGGTATTTCATCCATCAAGGGAAAGGAAAATGTGGTCACAGATGCCTTGAGTAGGAGACCACATGTCTTCTCCCTGGTACCCTTAAAAGTCAATCTAAGGGAATGTATGATGGCACAACTCCAAGGAGACAGTTGGTATTTAGAGGTTACTTCAAACCTCTAGAGTGGGAGGAAATTAGATCCAAAGTATGAAGGATATAGTCTGGAAGCAGAGAGACTATTGAGATATCGAGGAAGGATGTACATCCCTGAAGATGGGGATATTCGAAGCATTATACTGAAGGAATCCCATAGAGAACTTTATTGTGTGCATCCGGGTGTGAAAAAGATGTATGTAGACATGAGGAAGCTCTTCTTATGGGTAGGCATGAAGCGCGATGTGATCCATTTCGTCGCCAAGTGCCTAGAGGGTCAACAAGTGAAAGACAACCACCACCACCCACGAGGCCTCCTACAACCACATGATGTTCCTATGTCCAAGTGGGAAGTCATCTCTATGGATTTCGTTGTAGGGTTTCCGCTCACATCTCATAGACACAATGCCATTTTTGTGATAGTTGATAAGTTAGCCAAGAGTGCTCATTTTATTCTAGTTAGAGACACTTACGATGTCACTGATGTGGAACATGTTTTTTTAAGTGAGATTATCCATTGGGATACCTAAGAAGATCATTTCAGATAGGGACTCCAGATTCACTTCCAGGTTTTGGACAAGTTTGCAGTCGGCATTGGGGACTCAGTTGAACTTAAGAACAACTTATCATCCTGAAACAGATGGGGAAACTGAGAGAGTAAATAAAGTCATTGAAGACATGCTTAGGATGTATGTCATGGATAATCAAACCCATTGGGAGAAGTACTTACCTTTGGTAGAGTTCACCTACAATAATAGTTTTCATAGCTCCATCGAAATGCCACCCTACGAAGCTCTGTATGGAAGGCCATGTAGAACACCGTTGAGTTGGGATAGATTATAAGACCGAGTAAGACTTGGATCAGAATTGATTCAAGAGATGGAGGAACAGGTGATTCAGATTAGGCAAAGACTAAAGGAAGCACAAGATAGGCAGAAAAGTTATGTGGAAGCACACAGGAGCGACCAAAGTTATAAAGTGGGAGATCGGGTTTTCATTCGTATCAGGCCTAATAAGAGTACCATATGGTTCAGGAAGGGGAAAAAGTTGTCACCTCGATTTATAGGACCTTCAGAATCCAAGAGAAAATTGGACCCCTTGCCTATCGTCTTGTACTGCCACCCCACCTGCATAAAACTCATAATGTTTTTCATGTATCTGTTTTACGTCATTATGTTGTTGATGAATCACATAAACTAAATTGGAAGGAACTGCAGGTATCGAGCGTGGGAACGCTCACGGTAGAACCGTTACGCATATTGGACTGTAGAGTCGGACAACTCAGGAACTGTTTGGTAGACCAACTTAAGGTCTAATGGGACAAGTATAGTCCAGGATCTGCTACTTGGGAAGACGCCGAGACACTACAACAAGATCATCCCTCACTTTTTTGACCACCTTGAGAATATGTTTCTCGAAGGTTGGGTGTATGTAACACCACCTTTTGACTTAGACAACCAGGATTACCTAAGCCCTACACACCTTTATTTTCTATTCACAATGAAACTATTAAATGATACACTTGAACTTTTAAGACGTATGAATCTTTACAAATGTTTAAATGTATTTGGATGATGATGGATATGATGTGACCTATTTTGTGAATGAGAATCTTATGAAGGTTTAAATTCTATTTGAATGATGTTGGATATGATGCAATCTGTTATGTAAATGATGATTTCGTGAATGGGTGTCATTAATTGAATGATGGGATATTATGAGATCTATTTCTAACGTGAAAACTTTGATGTTAAAGTTGTTGGTACACAGATATCAAATTGAAATTATGGTGGTATGAAATTACATGATGATAATGCATAGAAATGTATGAGTTTGTGTTACAGACTAATCTGCAGGTTATGAGCTATGATATAGCCAAGGGATAATGATGATGAAAATGGATGTCATGACCACTGGCCGAGAAACAATATGGTATGAATCTTTGTATGTGAAATTATATTGGTTTGGATGCATTGCTATGATATGTGGACCAGTGTCGGATTTCAGGTGGTGAGACTGCCCAAAACTGAATAGATGATGACAAAGCTCCTAGCAGCACGGTGCGACTATATCTTCCATTGTAGGGTGTGGACCCTAGTTATGATTAGGAGGGGTGGAGGCATTTCCCACCATGTATCCTCCGAAACCTGAAGTCAGAGGAGGACGATGTTAGCTCATGCTCCCCTAGACGTGTGATGATGACTGTCAGTTGCCTACTAGGGAAGCTTGGTCAAGATAGTGACACTTCCTCTTACGGGTTCTATTTGGAGTTAGGTCAATATAGTTGATGCTCCAAGATAGTCCAGCAGAGGAAGGATAGGAATGGAAGATG